>JALIZF010001093.1:0-147525 GCA_029948255.1 Telmatactis stephensoni
GCATGGGCTATAGCCTTTGCATTTCGACAATTTTGGGCCATTTTTGAGCATTTTCCATGGGCTAGGCCTTTGCATTTTGACGATTTTGGGCCATTTTTGAGCATTTTCATGGGCTATAGCCTTTGCTTTCGTCATTTTGGGCCATTTTTGAGCATTTTGCATGGGCTATAGCCTTTGCATTTGACGATTTTGGGCCATTTTAAGCATTTTGATGGGCATAGCCTTTGCATTTTGACGATTTTGGGCCATTTTTGAGCATTTTCATGGCTATAGCTTTGCATTTTGACGATTTTGGGCCATTTTTGAGCATTTTGCATGGGCTATAGCCTTTGCATTTGTCGATTTGGCCATTTTTGAGCATTTTCATGGGCTATAGCCTTTGCATTTTGACCATTTTGGGCCATTTTTGAGCATTTGCATGGGCATAGCCTTTGCATTTTGTCGATTTTGGGCCATTTTTGAGCATTTTGCATGGGCTATAGCCTTTGCATTTTGACGATTTTGGGCCATTTTTGAGCATTTTGCATGGGCTATAGCCTTTGCATTTTGACCATTTTGGGCCATTTTTGAGCATTTTCATGGGCTATAGCTTTGCATTTTTCGATTTTGGGCCATTTTTGAGCATTTTGCATGGGCTATAGCTTTGCATTTTGTCGATTTTTGGCCATTTTTGAGCATTTTCAATGGGCTATAGGCTTTGCATTTTGTCGATTTTGGGCCATTTTGAGCATTTTGCATGGGCTATAGCCTTTGCATTTTGTCGATTTTGGGCCATTTTTGAGCATTTTCAATGGGCTATAGCCTTTGCATTTTGACGATTTTGGGCCATTTTTGAGCATTTTGCATGGGCTATAGCTTTGCATTTTGATTTGGGCCATTTTTGAGCATTTTGCATGGGCTATAGGCTTTGCATTTTGTCGATTTTTGGCCATTTTTGAGCATTTTGCATGGGCTATAGGCTTTGCATTTTGTCGATTTTGGGCCATTTTTGGCATTTTAATGGGCTAATGCCTTTGGCATTTTGACGAGTTTTTGGGCCATTTTTGAGCATTTTGCATGGGCTATAGCCTTTGCAATTTTGACCATTTTGGGCAATTTTTGAGCATTTCAATGGGGCTATAGCCTTTGCATTTTGACGATTTTGCCATTTTTGAGGCATTTTCCATGGGCTATAGCCCTTTAGCATTTTGTTCGATTTTGGGCCATTTTTGAGGGCATTTTCAATGATGGGCCTATAGGCTTTGCATTTTGACCATTTTGGGCCATTTTTAGCATTTTGCATGGGCTATAGCCTTTGCATTTTTGTCGATTTTGGGCATTTTTAAGCATTTTCAAGGGGCTAATATATAGCCTTTTTGCATTTTGTCGATTATTGGCCATTTTTGAGCATTTTGCATGGATATAGCCTTTGGCAGTTTGAACTCTTTTGGGCCATTTTTGAGCATTTTCAATGGCCTATAGGCTTGCATTTTGACCATTTTGGGCCCATTTTTGAGCATTTTGCATGGGCTTATAGCCTTGGCATTTTGTCGATTTTGGGCCATTTTTGAGCATTTTCAATGTGCTATAGCCTTTGCATTTTGTACGATTATTGGGCCCATTTTTGAGCATTTTGCATGGGCTATAGCCTTTGCATTTTGATCCGATTTTGGGCCATTTTTGAGCATTTTGCAATGGGCCTATAGCTTTGCATTTTGACGATTTTGGGCCATTTTTGAGCATTTTGCATGGGCTATAGCCTTTGCATTTTACGATTTTGGGCCATTTTTGGGCATTTTGCTATGGGCTATAGGCCTTTGCAATTTTGTACGATTTTGGGCCATTTTGAGGCATTTTGCATGGGCTATAGGCCTTTGCATTTTGTCGATGTTTGGGCCATTTTTGAGCATTTTGCAATGGGCTATAGGCCTTTGCATTTTGACCGATTTTGGGCCATTTTGGAGCATTTTGCATGGGCTATAGGCCTTTGCATTTTGACCGATTTTGGGCCATTTTGGAGCATTTTGCATGGGCTATAGGCTTTGCATTTGTACGATTTTTGGGCCATTTTTGAGCATTTTGCATGGGCTATAGGCTTTGCATTTTGTCGATTTTTGGCCATTTTTGAGCATTTTCATGGGCTATAGCTTTGGCATTTTGACGATTTTTGGGCCATTTTTGAGCATTTTGCATGGGCTATAGCCTTTGCATTTTGACGATTTTGGGCATTTTTGAGCATTTTGCACTGGGCTATAGCCTTTGCATTTTACGATTTTGGGCCATTTTTTGAGCATTTTGCATGGGCTATAGGCCTTTGCATTTTGACGATTTTGGGCCATTTTTGAGCATTTTGTCATGGGCTATAGCTTTGCATTTTGTCGATTTTTGGCCATTTTGAGCATTTTGCATGGGCTATAGGCTTTTGCATTTTGTCGATTTTTGGCCATTTTTGAGCATTTTGCCATGGGCTATAGCTTTGCATTTTGTCGATTTTTGGGCCATTTTTTGAGCATTTTGCAATGGGCTATAGCCTTTGCATTTTGACGATTTTTGGGCCATTTTTGAGCCATTTTGCATGGGCTATAGCCTTGTTGCATTTTTGGGCTATAGCCTATTTTGACATTTTGTCGATTTTGGCCATTTTGAGCATTTTCAATGGGCTATAGGCATTTGCATTTTGACCATTTTGGGCCATTTTTGAGCATTTTGCATGGGCTACTAGGCTTTGCATTTTGTCGATTTTTGCGCATTTTTGAGCATTTTGCATGGCTATAGGCCTTTGCATTTTGTCGATTTTTGAGGCCATTTTGAGCATTTTGCATGGCTATAGCCTTTGCATTTTGATCGATTTTGGGCCATTTTTGAGCATTTTGCTAATGGGCTATAGCCTTTGCATTTTGTCGATTTTGGGCCATTTTTGAGCATTTTGCATTGGCTATAGCCTTTGCATTTGTACGATTTTGGGCCATTTTTGAGCATTTTTGCATGGGCTATAGGCCTTTGCATTTTGTCGATTTTTGGCCATTTTTGAGCATTTTGCATGGTGCTATAGCTTTGCATTTTGTCGATTTTGGGCCATTTTTGAGCATTTTGCATGGGCTAAGGCTTTGCATTTTGTCGATTTTTGCCATTTTTGAGCATTTTCCATGGGCTATAGCCTTTGCATTTTGTCGATTTTGGGCCATTTTGAGCATTTTCAATGGGCTATAGCCTTTGCATTTTGACGATTTTGGGCCATTTTTGAGCATTTTGCATGGGCTATAGCCTTTGCATTTCGTCGATTTTGGGCCATTTTTGAGCATTTTCAATGGGCTATAGCCTTTGCATTTCGTCGATTTTGGGCCATTTTTGAGCATTTTGCATGGGCTATAGGCTTTGCATTTTGACCATTTTTGGCCATTTTTGAGCATTTTGCATGGGCTATAGGCTTTGCATTTTGACCATTTTTGGCCATTTTTGAGCATTTTCCATGGGCTATAGGCTTTGCATTTTGACCATTTTTGGCCATTTTTGAGCATTTTGCATGGGCTATAAGCCTTTGCATGGACTATATTCATTGTGAGTATTTTTCATCGTGAATATTTTCTCAAAAATGCTAGGCCTGACTCTGATCCCAGGCCAGATTGTGAGTTTCTAAGTTTACTAAATACACAGACGGGACTTGTAGACATAAAGAAATTCTTTCTCCTGATTTTCTTATAATCATTTATTTCTAACTTCAGCTTTTCTGTGCCCTAGTAATGCCTTAAGAATATAAACAAAGTTTTTGATCACTTGTGCTATGTCAGGTTTCCTATTAAGACAAGGAAATGTATACATGACCACGTGATTGACTCACGTGTCCTACTTAGTTTCTTGAAAAACTTTTACCTAGTATATATAATCTAGTTCAAGCCTCTGGATAACGTATCACAAATATTGTGCTATAAACACGTATACATCTTTGGGACAATCACCTCGACTCGTTAAAGTCCTCTTGTGCATGTCTAAGAGAGACATGTATCAGGATAATTATTTGTGCGATGTGTAATCAACAACTGATTCCCAAGCGCTGCAGACGTGTTTGAGAAGAATGTCCTCTGGGATATCAAAGGTCGGCTTGTCCGCTTCCAAGAACCAATCAAGATATTCTTGAAGCCTGCGATAGAGAAAATTCTTTATAAATAAACATATGAAATAATTCACGAAGAGCTTGGAGCCTTGGTGATAGAGATCACAAATGTGTCTCACTGATTTGATACACGATGCAACTTTTTTCGGCAAAATTGCGCGCAACACCGAGTTGCATCCTGAGTCTGCCCCTCAACTGCTGCGCGCAAGAGATGCAAAAGAGGAGTTGCAACGTTTTCCGTAACGTTGCGCGCAACATTGCAGGGATAGACACACGGTGAAACCTCTTTTGCGCACGATGTTACAAGGAACGCATTTTGTGCCTTGGCCATTTAGTCTGTCGACTGGTTTTGCCCTTTGAATAATCGTCTACAATATTCAGGGTTGTGAGTAGAGAGATTGTCTCAAATGAATCCGTATTTTGCTCTCATCGCAAATCCTTCATTATCAGAATGACTGGTCTGTGATGCCATAAAGCTAACAGTTACTTAAACTCCAAACACTTGGGCTCAGAGGGCGCCTTATAAGCGATTCATGGAGTACCTTTGAATGAAGGTTCGCAAACAATGGATTATAGAAACTAGTTAAAGATTTTTATTAGCATGAGAATTTCTATAGCCCTCTTACCCTTCATCAGCATGTTCTTCCTTCTCTTCATATACATGAAACGTTATCATTTCCAGAAGAACTACAGATAATTGAGTGGAGTCCACATCTTTGAGGAATTTTCTAAACTTTGCTTGCATTTGTTTTGGAAGGGGGATTTTGAAACAGTCGGGTAAATCTTCAAAGGGATCCTGAAATATTGGAATAATACAGTATTACATCATTGCTGAGGTCGAGTTAACTGCGTGAAATGATCACGTTACCGCACGGTCATTGCACGACACAAATATGACACGACATGATCACGACACACTACGCTCATGGCGGCACAACACGGTCACGACATGACATAGTAACGACAAGAATGGTCACGAACGACATGGTCACAGCACCATATGGTCACGATTCAACATAATCATGACACGACATGGTCACGGCACAGCACAGCAGTCACAGCACTTCACGGTCACGACACGAATGGTCACGGCACGAAATGGTCACGCCACCATACGGTCACGAAACAACATGGTCATGATATGAATGATCACGAAACGACATGGTCACGACACGGTCACGACACGAATGGTTACGACAAGACATGGTCACGACATTGTACGGTCACGACACGACATGGTCACGAAATGAATGGTCACGACACAAATGGTCACGACACGACGCACTCACGACACAGCACGGGCACGAAATAGGAATAAAAAAAAGGTATGGTTTCTCTCAAAAGGTTTCATTCTTATAGGAAATATGCTCCAACAAATTCCTTACCTGGTTCTGTTTCATTAGGATTTTAGCTTTTTCCTGTGCTACAATTTGCCAAAGATGGATGATATGGCGTAGTTCACAACATTGTTCTGCCTACAAGATAAGACGCTAGTGTTTAAAACATATCCCTACCAGACACTCCAATTATTTACGTTACAGTTAGGGAAACACTGCTACTATTTCAAAATCGTTTACCATTTAAAGTCCATTTGAATTGATAATATGGCCCCTGGGGATTGCATATAAATGAGAACAATTCTTGTAATTATTTTAAGTGCACAAAAAGCACTTTCTAGTTACATTTTAAGAAGAATGAACGTGAACTCTAAGGCGTACGTTTGACAGTTGCAGTTAAGACAATGGTTCTCGATCATATATTTTACCTTCCGGCTCCTTAGACCCCTTTCTTGAGGTATATGAAGAACGTCGTGTAGATAATCGCTGACCAGCTGTTTGGGCTCTCCCCCACTGGAAGCAAGAAAGCCAATGGCTAACTCTAAGGAGTTTTTGACCTCACAAACTTCATTGAGTCGACGGTAGCTGGACGTGATCATCTTTACTGATGGTGGTGTGATCTTTTCCTGGAAAACATTGTTATATTATGTCGTTCTCTCGCTAGCATTACTACATAACAGACAACAGGTAAGTCCATATCAGCAGTATAGAGACTTTGCACCATCACGTGACGGCAGCCATGACAAGAGGCAGGAACAATAAAGCCTGGACTAATCTGGTTTACATGAGAAAGAGTGTTTTCCAGAGGGAAAAGACTCTATTGTTGTGCCTCCTGTCATGGCTGCCATCACGTGATGGTGTAAAGCCTCTATTACTGCCATTTATTTAACTTGCTTTACGCGCGAAAAAAGTATGTATGTACCAACAGACTTATGTCGTATCGTATTGGCTGAGCTATGTTTACTGGGCAATGAGATACACAAAGACCTTTTTGAATAATATTTTGTCAGAAGGCTTACCTGTTCGATTTTAGATCTCACCGAGAAAAATATATCCTCTTCGTTTTGTCTCAGGAAATTAAATTGCATTTCCTAGAAGAAAAAAAATTTAGAATCAACCGTTTTCATCGAATGCAGTGACTGCAAAATATACATATTAGGGTGTAGTCCCACGCAATCCCCTTCTTTTGGGATTCCTCTGTTGGCCATCCGAGAAGGACTAGGCCAGCACAGGAACCCCGTTTATGAAAACAACCACAGGGAACCCAAAATAGGAAAACAGTAGGAGGCGTCTCACCTCAAAAATAACAATACTTTTCCCTCGAATTAACCTGTCAATCAAATGCCTTTGTATCGCTGACCAATCATACTCTACTTGAGTTCCCTGACCAACTGCGAGTGAGTAATTGCAGTGGGCATGAATTAAAGGAAGTAGGTCACGCTCAGCGTCGTACGATACCAGTTGAGAACGCGTGACTTCTGTCACACGAACCTTTGAAGCGTTACTGAAATAAATTGAAAATGTAGTGATGATCAAGTTACAGACAGCAGATGTCTTGCATTACAGTATTGTTTACGTCTGTGTATGCCAGCATTATTGATTTATAGTGGTTTATGGTGATTTTGCGAAGTATTTGCGATAGAACACGCGCGCTCTGGCCTTTCCCTTGAGATAAAATTGCCACATTATACAACTACGTATCTTGTGTGGTCAAGAGACCATAATACTAAAGGTACTGTTACACGCTGAAACTTTCATCTGAAACTTGCCTAAATCGCCGTTGCGAGACAAGTTTCACAACGCATTGCACCATGTAACATGGTCATTTAGCTGAAACTTTGCCCGGGTCGGTTTCACGAGACGGTTTCACAAAGGTAGAACTACTTTCTACTCCTGCAACGGAAACGTGTGTTGCGAACAAGTTTCAGGACCAAATTTCAGCGTGTAACACCCCTTATTAAAATCGGCGGACATCGATGAAATATTTCTCTTTTCATTCCTATTTTTCTTAAATTCAAATCGACGCATTTCTTTTCCCATGTACACACTTACCTTGCAGTACTATAAGTGATGTTAAGGTATCGTTGCAAGAACTCATTATGTGATTTAATGAGGTAAAACAGAACAGACATTGTACAGGACTCGTGTCCATTACTGATTGGCAGTAGGTAGGATAAAGGAGTCTTATCATCTATCGCCATGCCGCAAGTTTCGCTAGACAATCGAAAGCGACCTGAAAACAACCAAAATACATAAAGCTAATGATATAGAATATAGTCTATGTAGACTATATGTATGTATGTAGACTTTTTTTTGGGGGGGGGGGGAGGAGAGGGATAAATATTTTATAAATATTTTATCGCACGCGCAAGGCTCTTAAACAATAGAATTCAAAAACCGAAAGCAAACGGTCCCGTCCGCGCGCACGTCAAAAATAAAATTCTATTGTTTGAGAGCCTTGCGCGCGCGATTGCGAAGTTACTAAAAATAGCCTTAGTCGCCGCTAACATCGCACAGACATCAATGCTGAGTTTCGCTCTCTTAGTATTATGGTCTCTTGGTTCCTATACAATGCGTAAATATACGTGCACTAACACTGGTGAACTATTGAGTAGATAGTGAATTGGTAAGTCCATGAAAACTGTTTCAAAGCTGTAGCAACCCAACAGATAAGCTAAATCAAGTTGATTAGGGTCTCTTTCCAAAAATTATTTACTTTAAAATCTCCACTTACCTTCATCTAAACTATTACATACAACACGCCAAGCGCCTTTAAAGCTGTTAAACAGAGATTTGAATTCACTCTGTGCTTGCCCTTAAAATGAGTGAACATAAAACAATTATAATATATATGTAAGTATATTTCACACTCGACAAAGCATACATTATAATTCTTAATTTTTATATGAATCGATAAAGTGTTGCATACTATAGGGATTAAGGGTCCCCTTAATCGGCAAAACTGATTTGATTTCCGTTCAAAATCTGAATGAAGCCTTTTAAAACTGTGGTGTTCCCCAAGCTTGAATTCTGGACCCAGTATGGTCTAATATTAATTCGCACTAGCAAGAAAACCATAATACTAAGAGAGCGAAACTCACGGATTGATGTCTGCACGATGTGTTTGTCGCTTAAGGTTATTTTTAGAAACAGAAAGTTGACCTATATGATGTACGCAAGGCGCTAAACTATGGATTTTACGCGCGCACGGCTACGAACCATGTCAACTTCGTTGCTAAAACCTTAACCAAGCACTTCGCGCAGACATCAATACCATTTTCACTCTCTTAGTATTATGGTCTTTTGGCATTAGCTAATATTTAGGTAGTGTTAACCGAATTAAGAAAAGTCTTTACAAATGCTTTGGAGGTGTTCCGCAGGCATCTGTTTTGGGGTCTTCCTATCTATTGCCGGGGTTGGTATCATCATCATCATCACCACCATCATCATCATTATCATCATTGCCCTAGTCATCATGATTATCATGCAATGTAAAGTAGACATTATCATTACATTGATATTACCATTCAAACTCTTCTGAAATTCTTTGATGGTCATGTCCATTGCTTTCTTCTTATCAAGTCTTCTGTTACAGTGATCCATCAGAAACCTTTGTAACCTGTGTATATCAGGGATGTAGCGCGCAACACGAAGTTTGTGTTCCTAGAAATCAAATCAACACAGAATTTCAAATAGTATTAAACTCCTCTACCCCTCCCCCCATCAGTGCTACGTTTACAAGTATTCAAAGCTATGCTGTAGAGGGAAGTCGAAGCAGCAAGCTCGGGGGGCTTTAAGGGTATTTTTTGGGTGGGGTTGTGCCGTGGACAACTTAAAACCCTGAGCCTATCCCAGACCTAAGATTGGGATTTTCCATGCCCTATCCCAGACTTAATGTGAGTACCATATTCCAGACTAAAATGACAATCTGTTAATAAACGTTTCTTTGCCTGAGTTTTTTTATTTAATTAAAAGCATGCCTAAGATGTTGATATAGCGCCGATATGGTGAAGACCATGCCCTATCCTATACCAAAAGGGTACCCGGGTCATCTCGACTAAAAAGGCTAAAAAACTGTTAACCTACCTCAGCCCTGAGAGCTGAAAAACCGTACCCGCCGCACATACATGCACGTATGACATATAAAGGGGAGTACCCCTCTGGGGAAACCGTGAATCTTATCGCTTACAATGGCATTAACAAACTAACCCACCCCTTGATCTTTCATGAGATTTATGAAACACGATTTCACCATTCTTGTTGTACCGAGCTCACCTCTTGGAAGAAAACTCGCAGAACTTCACAACGCCGATTCTTCTTATCAGCTGCCATCTTCTCTGAAAACATCTGCTTTGCGTGTTCCACAGTAATCCTTGCTCGATATCTCCAGAAACATGGATTCGTTGAATTGAGTTGGTCAGGACGCTCGGTTGGATCGACCTCGTAAATCTCTCTCATTAGAGGATCGGTACCAACACGTTGGTCTTCTGACATGATGGCAAAACAGGTCTGAATACGTTCATCGAGGGACTGAAATTGAAAAAAACGTATAGTAGACCCTTAGAGATTAAAAATTTGCTCAAGATTTGAGAAGCCAAATTGTTTAATTGTGTTTGAATTTTCCATAAATAAGCTGTGAACTTACTGATAAAATGGGTTCAATAAAAGATGAAGTAAATTCGATCTCCCACTGTCTTCTATCGCCTGAAGTTGACAGCACACCATTCCCAAAGGAAAGTGGAACATCTACACAAAAATGCAATGTGGTTGATTGGGTGAATGTAATGAATGACTATCGACAGAGAGAATAGATGGAACGATGAATGGACGAACAAGCGAACGAATAAACTATGAACGAATGAACAAATGAACGGATGATTTGACTAGAAAACGGACTGGAATAAATAAATTCATGGTTGGTTAACTCACTGACTAACCAAAATACTGGCAAAATAAATGTTTGTATACAATAACGCGAATAAATGATGCTTCACTTACTTTTTGCACAAAAATGTGTGATGCGACTCAAAACACAGTGAACTGTCAAGACAGCTTCGTCTTCACTACGATTAAGAGCCGTTGCTAGGCAACGCAGATCACGTGTCAAATGTGCCCAGACAAACTCATTCAAAGTGTCTTGTTGTACAGGTGGTGTAAAGAGTTTGACAGTGTCCTGCAGGAAAATGATAATATTTTATACAATTACATGGAATTTAGCTTATACTTCGACAGCAGTATGGGTCCTATGGGTCGCCTTTATCCCGAGAGTCATATCGATAGAGCTCTCCCGAGAGACCTCTCAGAGAGAAAAGCGACGAAGAGGAGACGGCTGAAATTCTGGCTACGACAGCAGTAGCTTTGACATTAACTTTATTTGGCCGACACGTAAAAAGTAGCAAAACATATGATGACAATATTAATTGTAAAACATAACTTAACAAAACATAAATTATAATTTATAAAAGTGGCTCCAACTCTGATAATTTACAACCATTCTCAGCATTGTTTGTGCCAATGTCTCTTTTAAACCTAACCTGACTAAAACACCCCCATCAATACCACTCAATATTTTTGCGTTATTTTACGGGATTGTTTACGTAGGTTCACATACTCCCGTAATCTTGCCTTTAATGAACGGACCCCAGATGAATATCGCATGCGTCGAGATACGGGCCCTTGGAGACTCACCTCTGGGTGTCTACAGCCTCCTACCAACATTGCAGAATGCATAATTAAGCGCATTATGTGGACGGCTGCAGGTGAAACGGTTCTTCCAGTTTCCGCGGAAGACGTTGAAGGGTTAGGGTTACCAAGAATATGTCCACGACTTGTACGGTCTTCACTAAATAATACAAAAACAAAAAAGAATTTCAAAGGGTTATAGATTATTCAAGAACTGTACAGACCAGCACAATGGAACTTTAGTTTTACTGCAACATTGCGCACAACACAGAGTTGCACCGTGTGCCCACCAAAGACTTGCGCGGTTTGCATTTACAACTGTTACAAGTTCAGGATCAAGTTCAACTTCTGCAATTAGAGTACTTTTGCAACTTCGATGCAACCTGAGAGCAGGACATAAAATGATAAATGTATCACATTCGTTCGTTGCGTGACTGCCGTGACAACATCGCGACACCCCATTCAGGACGCCATTTTACTTGTTTTCACATTTTCTTCTTAGTGTCGTCAACGGTCGTTTCTAATAAAAATCATCTGTGTGCGTGGCGTTGCGTCGTGTTTGCTAAGTCACTCTAGTTTTTGCAATTAATGGCGCCTAACAGTTGCATGGGTTGAACACGGTGAAACTGTGTTGCGTGCAATGTTGCAGAAAATGTTGAACCGCGTGACCGCGTCATTACCGAGATTGCGTGAAAGATGCAACTAACATGAACGTCTTTGCGTGACGGTTATTTGACATACCGTACAAGAAGAACAAAATTGTCACATAAACCAATAAGTGATTTACTAAGTATTTCTGACTTACGGAGTAGTCATATCCAACGGTTTATTTCCAGGTAAAAGTTGATATCCTGTTCCACCGATACCTGACTTGCATTCAGGACAAGTAGATTCTTGGTTTGCTCGTCCACACTGCAAGGAAAACACAATTCTGTAATTCGTGATTTTGATAGAAATGGCTTTGCAATTTGTGCACTTACATCTCCAATAGAGTAGCGATGTCCTGCAGGACATTCTATAAATAAAACACATTGGTTACAGAAATATTGGAACATCGATGTTTGAATTTGAATCGGGGCAGATAGACAGACGGGCGGACGGGCGGGCAGAAAGACAGACAGATAGATAGACATACCGATGGATGGATGGACGGACAGACGGACGGACGGACGACGGAAAGAGAGACAGATCGAGAAACAGACGGAAAAAACGGACATGCAGACGGACAGAGAGGCTGTGAACGTTAGCGTGGATATGATCAATATCGCTGATACTCACCATACCAAGTAACATTCTCTTGAAGTCCACTTTTAACCTTTTCAAATTCGTCCTCAGGCATCGTTGGGAGGAACGAATCCTGAAAACAAGTAAAATTTTAAAACGTAAATTGAATATGAATAAATATAGGCCTCGAGATGAAAGGGTTTTGAGAAAGAGTAACGTTTTTGCAGAGAACAGATGATATAGCGCAATTGTACCACATCACTTCGAATGAATGTGCAAACCGCAAGCTTACGGAACATGTTATTTTTATTCGAAAAAATATATATTTCTATATGGGCTGCTGTAATCAGGGTTCGTGCTGAGATACGAATTTAAAATTCCAGGGGAATTCAAGGAGTATTCAAGGACCCAAAAACGCTTTTTCAAGGAGTACCGTTATCCGATTTTTAAAAACTAACCACACCCTATTTCTATTGTTTAATGTAGGTTTTGAATTTCGGGGGAAGACCCGGGACAGGTTTTGAATTTTGAATTCAAGACCTGCATCAGGTTTTTTGCCAAGTTGCTAGTCATGCCATACACACATTACACACATTTGAGAAGTTTTACCTTCAATGCACTGCATTTGAGATTTTAGACACACACTAGAAGTCAGAAAGTCTTAAAATTTAAGGAATTGACTATTCTGATCTTAAAAAAATCGTAAATGATATTTTACGCATATATCGACCCTACCGAGCCTCGAACCCTCAACCCGTTGAATCTTAGTCCATTCACTTACCACTATGCTATCCGGTAAATCGTTGACCATGATGTAATTTTAAGGAGCTTTATCTCAACACACATTTTGTAAATTAGTATTGAAAATCCCTTCTGGGAATTTATACTAATAAACGTATTGTATTGTATTGTATTGTATTGTATTTTAGCTATTGTTCGACGTTAATTTGATGCAAATATAAATCACTCGATATAACTCAGATTTGATACTATAACTCAAATCCGATGATTTGAGTTTTTATTTCCAGAATTTTTGCATTGAAACAATAAAAATAGGGTTTGGTTAGTTTTTAAACCACTTCAAACGCACGGGCTCGGGTTTGCACTGAAATTCAAGACCGAGGGCCTGCGGCCCTCGGTCTTGAATTTCAATGCAAACCCTCGCCCTAGCGTTTGAACCTTTATTTACAAATGGTTTTACTCAAATACTAGGACATGCTATTCCCTCATTTACATGTAAAATGTAAAAGAAAAAAAGTGAATTTCTATGTTTCCCATCCCATTCAAGTCCCTTACATTTTTTGTCCAGAGTATAAATTAAAGGAGTTTTCGAGGAGTTTGAGCAGAATTTCTAAAATTCAAGGGCTTTTCAAGCGCCCTTGAAAAGAGTAGCAGTAGCACGAACCCTGTGTAATGAAAACTGAACATTGCTCTACCGATTCATTAAAAAAACGTTATCCAGAATCATGGAAGCGAATCACTTTAGTGGCATATATATATGTTCAAATCATTTTGCTGATTTACGCAATTTTTTTAATCTCTCATTTCGATGTCTTTTTTATCTTACCACCATAATTGCAGGTCTGTGCATCAATGACTTTAAGGTACTCAAAACTTCATTATCGTCAGCACATTGTAATAGAATCATTGTATGAGCGACGAGTTCAGAAAGATCGATGGTAGCTTGTGGTTGAGCTGGCTGGACAGAAAGGGCTGAAAACCCCTCTCCATGAGAATTATCCAGTAGTTTTGTAGCCAACTGGCGGGCCTATAAGATAACACTTTTTGTGAAATTGTAAGGAATAAATAAGAATGAGGATCAAATAAAAAAAGAAAGAAAGAAAAAAGGCAGAGGAAGAAATAGCGGAAGAAAAAAGGAATGAAGAAAAAAGGAATGAATAAAAGAAAGAAAAAAAAGAGGAAAGGGAAAGAAAGAAAGAAAGAGAGGAAGAAAGAAAGAAAGAAAGAAAGAAAGAAAGAAAGAAAGAAAGAAAGAAAGAAAGAAAGAAAGAAAGAAAGAAAGAAAGAAAGAAAGAAAGAAAGAAAGAAAGAAAGAAAGAAAGAAAGAAAGAAAGAAAGAAAGAAAGAAAGAAAGAAAGAAAGAAAGAAAGAAAGAAAGAAAGAAAGAAAGAAAGAAAGAAAGAAAGAAAGAAAGAAAGAAAGAAAGAAAGAAAGAAAGAAAGAAAGAAAGAAAGAAAGAAAGAAAGAAAGAAAGAAACGCTTGAACGATTGTAAGATTGTAGTGACGGAATAAACTAAACCAAAGAATAAAAAATCTGAATAAATAAAAGCTTAAAAGAGAGAGAAAGACGGCCGAATAAAGCATAGAAAAGCACTTAGTTCCATTCCATCATGCAGGTTGCCAACAGATTTCATAAAAGCAAAATATAATACCTCCATTGATAGGTTGTCATGACTATCCAAGAATGCGCGAAGTTCGTTGTGCTCCTAGAAAACAATGCAAAACATAGTTCAAATCGTCTATGAAAAGGACGACAAAAACAACAACAGCAGCAACAGCAACAGCAACAACAACAACAACAATACCCCAGACGTCCACAAGGTGCAGTATGCATATATATTAGGGGAATGGTGGGGGTTGGGGTTGGGGTTTTAAGTAATGTTTAATAAGTGAACAGAAGTGTCTCATCAAGTTTTATCTCAATCAGCGTCTTTCGGTGTCAGACAGAGTTCAATGGGTTCTTGGCTCTGACAAGCGCGATTTGGCTTACTGTAAGTTTCTGTCTTGGGTCTCTGTAGCCACATGTGATTTCTCTGTAAATTGACAAAAGACACAGAACGTCCCTGAAGACAGGAGTATCGTGAGCCTGTAAGAGGAAGAAATGAACAATCGGAATAAATAAAGGAAAGCACCAATGGTGAACAAACAAACGAGCGAACGAATGAACTAAATAACGAAAAAACGAATGAACGAACGAACGAATAAACGAATGAACTAAATAACGAACAAACGAACGAACGAACGAACGAAAAGTTGCAAATGAATTCACGAACGAACGAGTACGTTATCATACCTGGGCGGTGCTCATCAAATCGTCTACAGTTTCAGACAAAAGTCCTCTTGCCAAAGCATCGCGTGTGTCCATGTACGCATCACCATAAACAACAAACCTGTCAGGACTTCCATCACCAATCTGTCCAAAAAACACACATTAACTAATACAAACGATTTGTTAGCTCTTGATGATATGGATTAGTGGGTTGGATGAAGCGTGGATCGCTCGTTCCGTTCGTTATGTTTGGACCATGATCATGCTTAACTGGTTAGAGTAGAATTCGTATGAGTACAGCCTATTCCCCACACAGGACGCCTGTTAAGAAGACTACTATGAGTGCAGAGCGGTTTCGAGCAATTTTCTCCATCCATTACTGAATTGTAGCCGTATCTTCGAGCTCTGATTGGCTAAGGAACATATCGAGGGCTTCCCGTTGGCTGTAATTTTAGCACCAAAACCGTTCAGTATGTCTGTATCAAAGGTTTTCTACCCATACCAAATCTGTTACAAAAACAATTAGCCTAAAATTCGCTACCTTATCTCTGACAATCCCTTGTGGAATCAACCATTGCATTTGTTGGTTTACAGTGAGTTCTCTAATAACTGACGCACCATACCGTCTTGCTATCTGCTTCAACAAGTAGATGACAGGCGCGTCATCCATTAACTGTGAAAACGTCCCTTCCACGACCTTTAGTAGCGTGTCTAATGCATTTGACACTTCCTCGTTATCTCTGAAACTGACGTCATCCGTCACGTGACTTTTAAACAGCCACTCAGCTGTGAGTGTTAGGACATGACGTGTGTTGGAAATTGCCTCCAGTACCTTGTAGTCAAGCCTCTCAGAATTATTGACATCACTGAGTACACGTATTGCGTCTGAAATCATTTTCGTTGACACGCCAATCAGCAGATGCATCGGCAAGTGTTTGTCTGTCATTTGTGATGCAAAGGAATCCTATGGAAGAAAAAAATAAATCATAATATTAGTGCTTTAGAAAATACATTTCGTGACAGTATTAGAGTTTGTGAGGGTATCTGTGAAGGAGCAAGTTGGTTTGTTAGCGCGCGGCTTTCTGATGCGAGAGACTTCAATTATCCGTCGGATTACCTCACACTTGTTTCGATTTCTTTCCATTCCGTGTAGCTTTAATTAGCTTTAAATGCCCTTAAAACGAAGATCTTATAGAAAGAGAGGGGTAAAGGGCGCACCGTCGGCTACCTGAGGCTGAATAATAGTGCTTTACCTTTAACTTTTTACCCCTTCTAATGGTCTTTTGGCGTTCTTAGCTTATATAAAAGCGACCGTATCCTGTTTTCTTATAGTCTCCTATTAGTCCTGATATTTCTTTGTAAAGGAAAAAGCCTACATACTACATACCCAAACGTTTATCTTACCTCTATGCAATCCACTGTCAATTGACACACGCGGACAACGTGACCTGAGGCAGAGGATAGCCCCTGTGCTCCATCAAGATACCGCTGGATGTACTTCTCTACGTCTTTGCTGCTACAAGGTTGAAGAGAAAATGAAGTTCAGGATTTTTGAGAGTGTATGAGTGGGGGCAATGATAAGTGAATGAATGGGAAAGAGAAAGGTATGAACAGTAATTCTAAAACTCATTAATAATTCCTAAGCAAATTGACCAATTGAAGACGTTCATTTGGTCACGTGTTGAGACCTTTATACCAGATATAAACAGTGATGCATAAACATGGGTGTTTTATCATAATCAGTTAAAGAACTCATTAATTTAACTAACTCTGACAAAGCAGTCATGTTTATGCACGAGTGTTATATCAGTACAAGGTCTCAGTATAGTTGTCTGATCATTGACCTCGTACAGTACCGACGAATCTCCACCAATCAGAGCGCGTGTAATATACCAATTACTATATAAAGCGCAGTTACCTGTCAGTAGTCAGTAGTTGCTGCAGTAAGAAAGATCTCACCACTGGTGTCTCGTCAACTTCGAAGTCAGGAAATGGAGAGAAACTTTTCGTTTTTTCAGAACTACTGCCAGTGATATACCTCATGAAGATATCAAACACTTCAGGGTCTAATTGACGCTTGTTGTCTTTTCCACCAAAACATAACAACGAGATTAATTCCATGAAGAAAGAGTTACAACGACGGCGAAATTCATTAGCGTCTTTAGCGGACGAACTAAAAGCAAGAAACAAAATTAGATCTAGACAGAATATAACGCGTCAGTAACATCAACTAGAGCAGTTCTCGTGTGACTGTGAAAAAAGCAAGGTCGCTGCACGGTTACGACAGGAATTTCCAATGTTTTTATTCTTTCTATTGACAACACGGCAATTGCCAGGCCATGTTACGGCGCGGTCTTTTTCACAGACATACGTATTTGAATCAGAATTCTACGAATTAAATATCAAACTATACAGTTCACTTCTGAAAAAATAGCTATGAAAAGTGTCGGGAAAGAGATGACGGATGATCATGCGCACTGGTCTCTAAAACACTAGATAAATTTGGTTCTGGATCTGCGCAGGGTCTTTTGTCTTAATTTAATTTGGTCATGGAGCGACCCTCTAAGGTGAACACTCATGAAAAGAGTGTGGGTTCACTTTAGAGAGCATTAGAATACAGAAGGATTTGCTGTAACTTGGCAAGTAAAGAAGCCCTAACTAGTCTTGTCAATACCTTGAAAATGAACCAATGCAATCAATTAAGAAACATTCCACAGCTTCAATTGAAGCTGCACTTCTGAAGTCTGTGCTGTCGTCCAAAGCCTGGAAATGTAAAGAAAAGAAAAAGTAAAACAAAAATGCACAATAAACACCCCACCAGTTAGCCATGCAGTACCAGGTATGATAACAAAAAGTATGCAATAAGTTTAGGAGGCTTGCATTTGTTAGCATATGAATGTCTGGGGAAAGTCGGCAAAATTGTAGGGGGAGGGGGTTGTGTTATTGTGGGAAGCTAAGTGGAGGGTTATCAAATTTTACCGACCTCCCCCCCCCCCCCCCCCCGACCCCCACTAATAAATGAAAGCCCCTTAAAGAAGTTTTCACTTACTTTGCTGAGTCTGGTAATGTATCCTGACTCCAAGTGAAGTCGTCTGCCAGTACTTTTGTGTGGATACACGTGTTCGATAAAAAGACGAATGCCAGTGATGCGCTCCCACAATGGCCTATAAACGGATGACAAAATTGCTTTTTACATTTCTTTTGTGAATATTAAGATAGAACGAGAGGTCCATTTTAACAGCTGGAATTATATAAACTGAGTTTAAAACATTCCCCTCATCGGGAATCGAAAGACAGTGAGTGTTGGATGAGTATACAGACTATATAGACTATATTGAAAATATTTTGCTGTTGTTCACCCAAGATGGCTGCCGTGATCACTTGCATCTCTGTCAGCGCATTGTAAAAATGATATCGTCTTTCCCAGACATCGTGAAAAATGATTTGTAGAAGTTAAACCTTCCTTAATGGTGGAAGAAAACTCTTCTGTTGTTGTCTTTGCTAACACAATTTGAATGAAGCACCAAGCCATAAGTCAGGTTTTGACCAACGACGGAATAAGAAGTGCAAGCAATTAACATATCCAGACTCAGTAATGCACTGTTCATTGTCTTCTCTCATGAAATGTAACAATGAGTGTACGTATGTTGCTTCCATTTCTGCTTCCGTTTTTCGTGAAAGCCATGCTATACTTTGAACCTTTAATACGCATATGCACATGGATAATTAGCGTTTGTGGCTTCAACATACCTACATCGGTCCAAAACATGCATTGTTTTCTCCTCACTTTCCACACCGTAATCTTTAGTTTGTTCAATCATTCTCTCTGCGGGAGCTCGAACAAAAATCACTTGCTCGCACCAGTTTTCCCTCTTTTTTGCGACTTCCATGCTGATTTCTAGTGGTTCCAAGCTTTCCAGACAGATTTGAAGGGCAATAGCATCTAATGTCTAAAGAGCAGATATTAAATTAGTTATGGCAACTGTTAATCAGTAGATATGAAAGAAAAGCTAATATGTAGAAAGATCATACAGTAGAACCTCTCCATACATTTCCTTGTAAATGAAATCTCTATCAAATTTACACTCCTTCATTCTTCGTCCCTTAATTGTCCGTATCAGAGAAGTTGAAACGTACTATGTTCAAGAAGAGGATAAACAAAGAAGACTGAATATTATTAGGCAATCAGCACTCCACGTGACCATGACGGGATCAAACAAACTGTGGTATGCGCGCGTCACGTGATGTGAAGTGTTGTCCCACTATTAGAACCTGCTTTGCGACCACCAGGCAATATTCAAAATAACCGACGGAGACTGGAACGAGTTCTAAAAATAGCCCAAATGATGGGCAACACGTCATATTTGGCTGCTGAAGTTTTCTAGCACGCCGAGTCTAAGTCTCTCGGTCTCTCTATTTATGCACTTGTAACAGAAACAAACAATTTCTCAGTGAAAACTGACTTAACGTTTTGTTCATACCTGAACTAGTTTCAGTATGGTTTATCAAAATCTAATTTCTTCCCGAGACTTTTTGAAACATATTCATGTAGAAATTCTTACCATTTCGCTTTCATTCACAGTGAATATATCAAGAAGTGTTGACACTATAGTTGGTCGCGTTCGTACAAGTTGACCAAAGCAGGCCAGACGTAGCTCAATACGGGAATAAGCTTTGTGGACCAAAGCAATGTCAGGGAAGGTAAAATTTGTATTGTTACCCACAGACATTATATGTAGTTGCCTGGTAGTAACGATTATTGCTCTGGCAACAAGCTGCAAATAACAAATAGTACGTAAAATGATATGAGTATTCAACTTTCAGATTTGAGCATTCAATTGAGTATTCAAATATGATAATATCTTTATTATTACCTCATCTTCGCCTTGTTCTACTGGTTTGTAGTTCATGTGTACAAAGTCATGAATGTATCTCTCTACAAAATCTTGGCTATTGTTGATGGTAGCCATGACAACAGATAGGTCAGAGTTTGTGATTATTTGGCGTAGACATTCTTCGATTGGTTCGTTGGAGTTTTCTGTGACAAAGAGATGGTCAATGAAATGTTTACTAGCAATTTGCAAATTTGTTCTCTGATTGGTTAATGGTAACAATAGTAAATAAGAGTGAAAAAAAAAACACGATTGAGCGATGTATAGATCATATCGCAAGGAAATCAAGCTTAGGAACTCATGGCGTGGGATAGGATAAAATATAAAGCCAAGTAAAACTGGTCCATTCAGGTTTCTTTTCATTTTTGCTTTTGTTTTGTTTTGTTTTTGTCGTTTTTTAATTGTAACTAGTTTTCGAAATTAACAACTTTTTCCGTCGGTTTTAGTGCAAAGAAGAAAAAAGAAGGAAACAAAATTAATAGAAAAACAGTTTTAAAGAGAAAAAAGAATTTCAGCCAGCAGCCAAGGCTCGAACCCGCACAATTATGCTAATTTTATGCAAAACCTAAAAAATCGACCATGCATCCAGACAAATCGCTGAATCATCGCATGTTACGTATAGGATGGAGATTTCGGCCCCTTCCGCGCTATCGGTAGTACGCAGCAAGCTTCGCGGTCAAAGAGGGAGGAAACAGTCGGATCCTAGGCCGTAAATGACTGCACCTTACCACTAGACTAACTGGTCTACTGAGGGATTTGGAAGACAAAATAACCTTTTATATCTTTTGAACGGGGAGTCTATTGTTGTGCAAATTAAGTGTTGAGATGGCACAGTGTGATAATCCAGTGCGTTTGGATCAGAAGGACCGGAGTTCGAACCACGCGACCGTCGGGTGGTTTTTTTTTTTTTCTTTTCTTTTTTTCCCGCAATCTAATTCTAATATAGAATTTATTTCTGAATGATTAATTTCTTTTTTTGGTATCTATTTTTAACGAATTACTCTTAAATCTCTCTCTCTCTCTCTCTCTCTCTCTTGGACAAGAGCGCAGTTTTTTTAACGTATGACACAGTTACGGTATGAATTTTGATTGTTTTAATAGAGTTTACGGCACTTACACGGTCACGGTACGGCGCGGTAAGTTCGTTTCACACTCACACGAAAGCTCTATCATCGCTCAAATGCACGCGAACCGTTCAACTCAAAGTTCCAGCTTCAAGTCCAACCTCGATTTCAAGCCTAATTAAGAAAGGTAATTCGCCATTGAAAATTGGAGATTAAAAATAGGAATGGATTGCATTGATTTTCTATATTTTACCTGCAATGTTTGCTGCATTATTCCACATTTCATCCACTTTCTGCTTCAAGAGCCACGAAAAAGGAAACCTACAGAGAAACACGTGTGAATCTCGACCAGATGACGTCACAGGTGCGTGACACCTAAGCGTGACACCTCCATCTTCATTATCATCGAGGAACGAGTCATAGTGAAGCTGCGTAAGTTGGTCATCTTGAAAGATTTGAAGCCAAAACTTTATGAGTGAGGGGTCTCCTTTCTGCAGTAGGTCCAAGTTGCCGTCTTTGTCAATGAACGCGATTAGCTCAGACAGAATTGGAACGACCGCATTTTGTATCTTACGCCATAGAGCTTTTCTGTAGGTTCCACTTTCCTGAAGGTCTGCGAGTTCTAAGGCCTCTGAGGTTGACCAATTGGCTCCTTGTCCCTTCGTTCTTTCATCTTTTTCCTTAAGAAGCTCGTGAACTCGAGAAATTAGTGCTTGTTGAAAGGAACTCGTGTCATCAGCATGCGCTGTTAAGGCAAATGTATTTTATCAAGAAACTATCATATCAAAAATGTATTAAATACTAATTAGCTATAACACACTGAAGTTGAGCTTACTGTCGTATGTGTCAGTTTCTTTGGTAAGTAACTCCAACAAAATCACAATTCTCTTGGTTGCCCTAGCAACGGTAGTTGGTCCGTCGTCGATTCTTCCAGCTGCTGCCTGCACTGACTGCCTTAAGACATCAACAGCATCAAGAACTTGTTCTTTGGAGTCAGTATTATAACACATCTCAATAGAAGCCTTAAACAAGTCGCTGAGTGACTGGTCTTTGACATTCTCCAGTGTAGGAACATAAAACGAAGGGGTGAACAGCTCATCTATGTGAACCGACTCCCATTGTTGCCCCTGGAAACCAACGAAGTCTGGGTACCCGCCAAGGATTCTGGGTAGCTGGATGATAACAATGATGTGTATTGGATTGGTGTCTTCTAACTCTTCAGTGATTTCTGCACGCTGTTTTAGAAGAAGGTGTCGAGCACAGGCCAAAAGATTGAAAGTTAGATCTCCTGATATACACTGCACGATTAGAAGGCCTTCATCACCACCAAGACGTGCGAAGAAGTCCCTGTTTTCAAAAGATCGTTGATAATCACTATCATGAAATAACACAATTATAAATGACAGTGACTGTTACCCATCAAAAATTATGGTGATGCTGGTAACAACACAAAACGGCGATGAATACGACAGTAACGATAGTTATAAAGGTGATGATGCAATGGACGATGACAATGCAGGGTCGGATTTAGGAGAGGGGCGAAGGGGGTGCGCATTCCCTCCTGAGTTCTGTGTCGACTTTTCGAGGCTTTTCGTTTTAGCAGTTTTCCAAAATATTCTTTGGATCTTTTGGACGGTTTCCGATTTCTATAACGGTACACTCTCTCCTGAACGATAATCCTGGATCCGCCTTTACAATGATTAAGGTTTCAATCGAGCCTTAAACCGAATCGACAAGTGGCCACAACTGGCAACCTAACAGGTCGACAAATAGCGGTTTCATTGCACAACTATAAGTAGTGACTAGAATACGGGTTGATGAAGATGATAGTGATGATGGTGATAATGGTGGTAGTGATGTAGTGAGCCTTAGCCAGATCCAAACTTACCCAACGCAGTCACAAAACTGTTGCGCCGTCTGAAACTGCTGCAGAGTTATGCATGACATTTGGTGACGTTCAAGACTCGATGCTTCTGCAATCTCATCCAGGTTATTTTCTGAGAGGAGTCTGGAGTGGGTTGATACCTGAAAAAATAATGATTTTAAAGCAATAGCCGTTATACTTTGAGAAAGACTGGCGCCACCACCAACACCATAACGACCATCAACTCCACCAACACCATCACAACAACAACAACTGAGCACAATCACCATCACCATCACTACCACCACCACTACCACCACCACAACCGGCACCCTCTTTATCATCATCATCATCATCATCATCATTAAAACCAACAGCAGCAGCTGCGGCAGCACAAGTACCTGAATCAGAAGTCCATCTTTGTGTTTTCCTCGATCAACTCTTGTAAGAAACGATGCCAAACTTGAATGCTGTTGCTCTTTGAAGTACAAATCCCAAATCTTGTCTGCTTCGCCTTTCAGTTCACTCGAGTGTAATCTGACAATGGCATCTGGTGTGCAACATTGAACAAGAAGACGTTTTGACTCTGAAAGAACCTGGAGAACGAAAAATCGTTTTAGAAAGACTTTTTTGTCGCATCATCTTAATGTTTGTTCCTTGATTTGTCGGTTTTCCTGTAGCTAAGCCACACCTCTTTGCCGGTTCTACTAGTCGGTCTTTATCTGCATACCTGCTGTCTATCTTATTTGGTTAGTCGTAGGCTCAACTTCCATTCGTAGTGTTTCGGTGCAACCGACAAAGCATACCCCAGACACTCCATGGCAAGAAACCAAGGGTGAATGGCTTCCAAACATGGTGTAAGTACATGAACCAACAGTTGTAAGCTTGTCTTTGGAGTTAAGATCTTGGTTTTGTGCCCAATGACAGCATGTCATTAGCAGTAAGGATTTTAAAAGAGCTTTGAGGAAGAATAAAAATGAATCTAAAGTAATCATTACTTACCTCGTCTTCCCATTCCTCTTTCCTCTCATTATCGTCAAGATTGGTTCCATCCTCTCCAAGACTGCTACAGACCGACAGTATCACTGCTGGAACTGTGTCCTCGTGGAATCCAACAAATGCATCGCCTTTTGTGAATTTCCTAAGAATTGAAAACACAAGAAGGGTATTTGATTTTTTGCTCAGTTTCCAGCTTTCGAAATCTCGTGCGCCTGCAATTTCCCCTCCCCTCTACGCAACCCGAAACCTAGAATCTACGTAAGTGTACGCAACACTTACTAACGTAAACTACGTAAGTGAACGTTAGCTGTATCTAAAATATGGTTCCCGGCTGGGATGACACTACTGTTTGCATTATTCACGATACAAGTATTACTTGTCTCGCCTTCCCCTCCTTTCCTTTCCCTCCTCGTCTTCCTTTCCCCCTGCCCTGACGTCCTGGCCCTCTGAGGTGCTCTTATCCTACCTCTTGCGCTGGTAAGTCGGTGTATTGATTTGTGAAAATCGCTCCACCCAGCTTGTCAGAATGCGAACCAGCTCTCCTTGTGGGGGACTTAAACTCGTTGATAAAACCAAGAAGTGTTTCTCTAGGCGATTGATCAAAGGGATTGGAAATTCCTTGTACACGGTGCTCTTCTCTGCTATGACAATCAGTCTGGTAGAAGAAGAATTATTGATTTGTTGAATTGGAAAGGAAATTAAATGGACTAGTTTAATTTAATAGTTACCTGAAATTTGGATCCACTTTACATTTCACTCGATGTGCTCCTAAGCCAAGGTCCACATATCGGTTCCCACCAAACTCGACATAATACTAAATGATGAGAAAAATAAATCTTAAGGCGGGGAAACATCAAACAATTTTTATATAAAAATGGTATATTACGCGCGCTCTGATTGGTCGAGAACCGTATGTGATTACAGTAACGGCTTAGGAAGTAAACTTTCTTATGAAGAATGGCTTATAAGGCCCCATTGACATGATTTTTCCCTCAACATGTTGTATTCGTAATAAAACCTGTTAGTCAGGGTGCTTGCCTGTGAAATTCATTTTTTGCGCTCCCTGAGCACGAGGTAATCTTAAAGAAATGCAACACTACCCTAAAAGACTATAAAGGCATGACATTTTGAGCGTCATGCCCAGGTCGTTTAAATTTCATGTCAGTCGATATTTGGTTATTTACCAGGATGCTTAGCGAGCTCGCGAGACATAAAATCAGGGCCGCAGGGCATGAGTCATGCCCAGAGCGCATGTTTGCGATTTCATGCCCGGCATGAATCGGGGTCGCTATTAAGCAACATTGAAAACTCACACGACAAGATAAAAACCAAAAATGTCAGAAAAAGACAAGTACACGTTGGCTCTTCATGGAAAATGGTATATTTGGATCTTCTAGCAAGTTTTCCTGTAAACTACAAGAATTGTTGGATCTCAAAACAGTTCTTTTGAGTGACTCACTATTTGAAGTGGCCTGATTCAGTCTGTCAGCCCAAAGAAACGGCTTCAAAAACAAAACTTTCCATTGTCACTCGATCGCTGACCATGGGTGAAGGCAAAAATCTCTCATAGAAGACAAAAGCAGCTTGATTGAGTTTTGCTGTGTAAAGACAGACGTCAAAAACTGGTGTCTTCTAGTGTCTTCTAGCCGTTTTCTTTGCCAAAAATGAGAAATGGCGTGCTCACGTATCCAAGCTACGTGAGTGACCTGATCTTTCGTCAGCCAAAGAAACCGTGTTGGTTTTGCTTTACTTTTCGTGAATCTGGCTAGTCTGTGACTCCTTTTGCCGTTTATTACCACAGTAAGTACAACAATTTAATGTTTTTGGATGTTTTGACTGTTCTCACTATATAATCTGTAAGTAATTTAAGTTTATTTACTTATCTGCCGTCTTCACTGTTTGCTACAGATACAAAAGATAATACACAAAAAGGTCGAAAGCTTGGGTTCTTTTTCATAATGTAAGTACAAACAGGTTTTGAAAAATACTAGTTTTATAATCTTTCACTTTTCGACTTTGTCTTCCCTTAAAAAATGATTTCTATTTTGAATCTTAGTTCATTAGAAAGCTAAAATTAGTGTGCCCGATCGTGCCCGATTGTAGCAAATGCATTTAGGAGCTAGAGCTACTTTATATTCTTTAAGTACAGAGCAATCACTGCCTTTTATAAACGTAAATGCCTGCCATTAGTAATAATTAGCCAGTTTGAAATGGAATTGTGCACATAAAAAGCACATAAAAAGCAAACAGCGACAATAACCCTCGAATAAGACTCATTTTAAATCCAAATGATAGCAGCATTTGTTCTTGAATGACTTTTCTATTTCTTTGTTTTACCAATAAAGTAAAAAATATTTCAAAACAATTCTATTTCTTTCCATCCCACTTTTAAGAGAGATGTTTGGTAGTTTTAATGTAGTTTCATTTGACATTTTAAAGGGAGATGTAAATGAAGGGAGGATTTGTTTTTTTAAATTTAATTTCATAATTATATTATATTTTAATTTCATATGTAGTAATTGAAGATAGGATCTGATAGCTTTTTAAAATTTATCAGTTATTTACACTTTTAATTTTAAAGAGAGACGTAAAGAAGAGAGGATCTGCATGATAGATTTAAAGTACTGTACCTCATCTAAAATATTATCTTGTTTAAATTTCAGGTATGGCCAAAACTTTGCATTTGAAAAACTTGGAAGATAACTGTTGGACAAGAAGGCTTATTAAGACTTTTAAAGTACCAATGTTTCCAAAAAGATCTAATCAAAGTTTCAGTTAATTTTTCATTATTTCAACTAATTAGTTGACACTATCTGAAATGTTTTGAGGAAGAGGAAAGTTTTTTTCTTTTAACAGAAAAATCACCTTATGAAAAATGTTAGACAAGTTAGGGGTAGTCAAAAGCCCAGGGCGTCCTTTTCCCCTCTTTCCTTTCCCCTCCGCTCCCCTCCCCCCTCCCTGACGCCCTGGGTCTCCGAGGACGTACATTGACAGGAAAAGTCGCGAACAAAAAGTTATAGTCCTAGTACGTTAGATTTATAGGTCTTTTTAAATACATATATTTTTAATTATTGCATTGCAGGTAGCCATTCAGTCCCCAGTTGCAACGAAAATTAGATTCATGAGACTACTATTAGAGGTCCATTACAATCTTTGTTCTCTTTGCTAATTGTCTACTGTTCACTATCCTGTGAAATTATAGTGTTTCAAAACCATTATTTGTTTCATTAAATTGTTTTAATGTATTGCCTTGTCTTCTCGTGCTTTAGGTTTGTTCATGCTGGGCATGCAAAAACAGGCTTCTGACATGCCCGGCATGTTTTCATGCCCAAAGTGCATGGACGATCGTTCAATTCTAAGACGTTACATGCCCGGCATGTCCAGCATTTTTTCATGCCAAAGTCGTTGGGACGACAGTTGTTCTGAGACATGCCCGGCATGTACATACCAATTTCAACTTTTGCAGACACTTATGATGAACAAGGCATGACAATTATACCCTCATGCTGTACAAACTTCTTTTTTGATGATCTTACCTAGCAGACTCGTTAAAGCGTTTTGTTGGACAACTGGCATGATAAAAAGTGTTCCATGCTGAACCAAGAAAAAATTATAGTAGTTTGTGCGCCTTTACTATTGTCATGCTTCAATACCTTGATAAACACTTTCAATTATTGGTTTGAGAAAAGAAATAATTCCCAATAGGCATGTCGTTATGCCACGGACGCCTCGTAAAGCAGTTATGCGACCTTATAGCGACTTTTCAACTGTGCAAGGCATGAAATTATACAAAAACCATGCCAATACTCTCAAAATTCGAAAAAATCCCCCAAATGTTTACTTCCTAAACCGTTCAGTACACACGCATAAATGACGCCATTAAATCTTCCGGGCGCTCTGATTGGTTGAAATGTTTCGATGAATATTATTTAAAACAAATAGATTCCAAAATAAAGGCGCCAAAATGTGGTGAGAACAATATTTGACTTCGTCTCGTGGCGTACGTTTTGGTTCTCACCATACACATTTTGACGTTATCTGTGCATCTATAAGCGTACAGACACACGGAAAAATGGAATCTATCTTTACGAAAGCACCAAATATCCTACCTGGTTTAGGGCGTCATACAATCCTTCATACAGACGTTCCATATTCAGAAGAATAACTGTTCGTCCCGTCTCCATGCAGACTTTGATGTCATTGATATTACGACACACCTGAGAAGGTAACGTATCAGTAACCGGATACACCTTGAACCCATTTTATAGGCCTGGGATTATACACTATCTTGGTGGGGACGTAATTAGATGGAAAATATCGGTAATCGCAAATGATCAGTTTGTAAAACAGCTTAAAACAGATAGAACTCGATCATGCAGATAGCGAATTGAACGGCAAATCATGAGAATTGAAAGGGGGGTATAACAGGGTGTGGTGGAGTATTGGCAATATGCTGAAAGGAAAACTTGTTAGATAAATCAAGGGCACTAGAACCATGAAATTGAGCTTATTATTAAGCTGAGATCATTGATAATAAACAAAGTTTTCCTTAACTCAAATGTCGCTTGTTATGTAGTAATTGTGGTAATATTTTGCTGCTTATAAGCCTTCAATTGCCTTCTTTACCGCTCAACGATCCAAGGAACAGTTGTATACTACGATTGTTTACCGCTGTACCGCCTGTACCAGCGAACGCCGTCGCGACAGTTGTTATTGATTAACTGATAAATTGAACTAAGTCGCCTCTTTACACCAAAATGGTTAGGGGTAGGAAACAACTAGCGGCTCCTTTGACCATTCGTCTGCCTGGATAATTGGATTAAGTTGGCAGTACCTAGGGCAATTTGTTCACTCAACGATGACGGATTAACCTACGTCGGTTGAGTAATCGTACGCCGAAGTTGGCTTGGCAAAACGTCGGGATTTGAAAAACGATCCCGTCGCGATGACAGATCGTGCTCTGTTTTGAAACGGGTTATTAGTTGTCCTGCTGTAACCATCTCTGTCATTCATCTATTCCGTCAAAATCCGATCAACGTACAAGAAACTGTACAAAACTCTAGTAGGTATTTTAATTTAATATCCCGTTTAATATGCCAGTACTATTAGAACCACAAACAGCAAGTAATCTATTACTGTCAACTACCAAGGTTGGTCTCCAGAGAAAGAGTACTATTGGTGGTGGTTTTGAAGATGTTCTCCTCTCCCTGGTATATCAAATAGTCGTAGTAATAGCTGTCAGTTTTATTTATGGAGCCCGTCACAGCAGGACAACTAATAACCCGTTTCAAAACAGAGCACGATCTGTCATCGCGACGGGATCGTTTTTCAAATCCCGACGTTTTGCCAAGCCAACTTCGGCGTACGATTACTCAACCGACGTAGGTTAATCCGTCATCGTTGAGTGAACAAATTGCCCTAGGTACTGCCAACTTAATCCAATTATCCAGGCAGACGAATGGTCAAAGGAGCCGCTAGTTGTTTCCTACCCCTAACCCTTTTGGTGTAAAGAGGCGACTTAGTTCAATTTATCAGTTAATCAATAACAACTGTCGCGACGGCGTTCGCTGGTACAGGCGGTACAGCGGTAAACAATCGTAGTATACAACTGTTCCTTGGATCGTTGAGCGGTAAAGAAGGCAAATGAAGGCTTATAAGCAGCAAAATATTACTACAATTACTACATAACAAGCGACATTTGAGTGAAGTAAAACTTTGTTTATTATCAATGATCTCAGCTTAATAATAAGCTCAATTTCATGGTTCTAGTGCCCTTGGATAAATCACAAAATTCCTGTATTGTAAGCAGTTAAGGTCTTTTCTGGAAGTAGTTACATTATTTCTAACCTGGGTGTATTCAAGATCCTTAGGAAAGCTGCTACCAAATATAAGAACAGGATCGTTCTCATCTTCCCTGGTTTCGCGCAAATATTGTTGGACGATGGTGAGAGCTGCGTGGTTCTCGGTAAGGATCAACAAATACCGACTCTCTCTGTGATAAAAAGAGTGATAAAAAGAGAGAAGAGAAAACATTGTTTAACAAATAGAACATCTTTTTCCGTGCTCCGTTCAGTAATACAGCACTTAGGAAGTGACGAAAGCACTGACGAAAGCTTTCGTCACTTCCTAAGTGCTGTATTACTGAACGGAGCACGGAAAAAGATGTTCTATTTGTTTTATTATATATTTTGAAGTAAATATTCAAGGGAAAAAGTTCGATTTTCTTCGTACTTAAAAATTCAAAAGGTGCGCGCGCGGTCGAGCTTGCGCTGCTGACATCAGAGCTGTGCTTCGTTCTCTGATAAAGCACAGCTTTTATCCAATCAGAGCGCGCGTATCGACAAGGGTATATAATAAATATAAATGTTGCACAACTATCAATGTGAGATGTTAATATTGGTTGATGTATAACATTTAATCTAAGGAGCAAGCGTTGCTCAGTTGGTTAGTCCAAGGCTTTCTGATGTGAGAGGTCCCGAGTTCGATTTTCAATGACCTCACACTTGTTTCGTGACTTCTTTCCATTCTGTGTAGCTTTAAGTAGCTTTAAATACCCTTAAAATGGGGCACTTATGGAGAGAGGGGTAGAGGGTAGACTGAGCGCACCATCGGCTCCCTGGGAGTCCAGCTTCATTGTAGCTGAACGAACTTCCAACGCTAAATATAGTGCTTTGCTTTTTACGCTAATTCATATTTTTCTTAGGCCGAATTCAGTTTTTACCAGAAGCCTATAACTCCTGTTTTTGCTAAGGAAGGAAAGCATGAGCCATTTCTGAGAAAACAAAAGTTTTTCAGGTATTTTTACCTTTCTGAAGGATCCTTGTCTAGATACGACTTGATGAGATTCAACGAACTAAACTGCCTTCTTTCCTCCTCTTCATCCTGAAAAATAATACTATTACTCAAGCCAGAGTTGTAATTTTCTTGTATGTCATAAAAATTGTCGATTTCAGGTGGCAAGAGAACAAACGATTGCTTTGTTCAGATATATTAACCAAGCAATAAAAAACGAGAAATCCAAGGCCTTTTGGAGTAACAAAATAAAGAATGCCTTGGATCATGTAGGATTAGGGACAATCTGGATGAGCCAGAATGAGCCTCAATTGAAATTGAAACAAATTAAAAAGGTAATCAAACAGAGAATAAGTGATATCGAAATCCAAAATTGGTGGAGCAACATCCATAACGATATAAGAAAAGATAGCAGACAAAAAAACAAACTAAGAATATTCCGTCAATTCAAAAGAAAGTATGTTTTTGAAGACTATCTAAGTCACGTCACCAACACTAAGCACAGAGTGGCTTTCACAAAATTACGAATTAGTAATCATAGACTTGAAGTAGAAATGGGACGGTATAGAAGGCCGTACCTGATTTATGAACAAAGGATTTGCCCAGTATGCAATATGGGAATAGAATCGGAAAAGCATTTTCTTATCTGGTGTCCACTTTATGACACCAACAGAAAAGAATTAGCAGAACTTATTCAAAAAAATACTAATATTAATATCAACAACATGAACACTGATAATCGTTTTTTATTTCTGATGAATCCCAGAACAAGCTTTCTACAAAAAACTGTGTCAGCACATGTATATAAATGCATGCTGATACGAGAAAGGAAATTAGAGACTTAAAATTATAGAGAAATTTAACTTATTTGGATTTCACCTATGTACTTTAAGTATACAGTGCCAAATAAAACGTTGTTGTTGTTGTTGTTGTTGTATTACTGGAGGAAGGGGGGGGGGGGGGGTATCATCCACACCACTTATATATCTCACTGCTGCTCCGGAAATCAATATAACAGTTACTTACAGTCTTTACAGTGTGATTTAATACTGTACTCCTCATTGTTTAAAAATTGTTACCTCTCTAACACGAGGTGTAAGAACGCCAACCAGATTCTCCATAAACATTTCCACAGGATGAAAATCGTCTTCCTCAAGACCTCCGAAGTTACGTCTTACTGCGTATTCAACGTCCTCCCAGAACACCAATGGATTTTCTTTGGCGGCAGAGAATACCATTTTAATGAGACTATGTGAAATGAATGAATAACAATATAAGACTCGACACTAAAAACACATCGCTAAAAGATTTCAGATGACAGGCCGAAGAGGAGTATTTTTGGGTTACAATTCATGTGTTTCATAGTTTTCGTAATTTCTACTACCTTACGTCCAACCCACTAATACGGCCACTCCGCTAATACGACCATCTCATGTTGGTCTGACAACTAGAGATCCTACTTAATCTCTTGTAGAAAATACTCCGTTAATACGGCCACCCCGTTATTACGGACAGTTATTTTTGGCCCTGAGATGTGGCCGTATTATGGGGTTTATCGTGTCTATTCATAGGGGAGAGTCACCTTAATTTTTACCTATAAAAATCTCTCAGCCCAAAGAATTCTTCCTTCTTGGAATCTTTCAATACTTTCTTTTGTTCTTCGTAAAGCTCTGCATAAGCTCTTGCTAGTTCAGGAATGATTGGAGCAATACGATCTTGAACGTCTTTATTGGATGCACAAATACCCCTGGGAAAAAGTGTTTGATACAAAATAACTTTACATTGGATAGAAAATAACTAATAATCTTTAACCTGTTGGATGTTGGAGCTTAGCTTTTAAGTAACTATGGGATTTTTTCGCCAAGACTGCACAATTTCTTAAGATTTTCCAAACAAGACCTCCTCGAGACTCTTTGACCACGGCATTACTTACATAGCACTATCTTTGAGTTCTTCCAACCCAGGCACGTCACGTGACAGCATTATCCCTCGGTTCATCTTGGCCGGGTCTAGAGCCCAGTTTGATATCCCAATAAAAGCAACTCGAGTGGGTTTTTCGTCTGTCTCGATGATGTCATCAGATGACGTCACTCCATCCTCCAGTAACGGGTGAAGAGTTTTCAGTGGCATCAAAGGTGAATCCTCTGCCAAACCAACTTCATCTAACACCACAACTGATGCAAACTTGTCTGGATTTTTATCTTTCTGTATGTTTGCACTCTGTCTAAATGTTTCTTGTATCCCCTCGGGGGTAGACAGGGGACTGCATTGATGTGCAGACATCTGGACCTATTAAATGATCAACAACAGATAAGGTTATCAAAGTAATCTTAATTGTTATTTCATATGTTATCAGATATTGATATGTATATTACTAGACAACATGCAATAATATTATAACTATATTACGCGTGCTCTGATTGGTCGAGAACCGTGTTTTATAACAGTACACACGCATAGATGACGTCATTGAATCTTACGCGTGCTATGACTGGTTGAAATGTTTCATTATAAAACAAATAGATTCAATTTTCCGTGGATCTGTAGTCTAATAGTAGTGCACAGCTGACGACATCAAAATGTGCTGAGTGAGAACAACACTCACGTTACTCGACTCCCGTCACGCGTCTCGTGGCGTTCTTTTTTGTTCTCACCACATTTTGACGTCATCTGTGTATCTATTTGAGCACAGACTAACGGGAAATGTTAATTTTATCATTCAATAGGTGAAACGCATTGTTATTCCAATTGATTTACCTCTTTGAATGACTTGAACAATTTAGACTTGGAAGCGTCTCCTTGCATGTTGTCAGCTACAACTGTTTTGGCCAATGACTTTGAACTTCCTGGTTTACCAATTACAAACAGAGGGATTCGAAGCTCGATACAAACAACCATCATAAACACGTTTTCACATAACGCATTGTTTTTGGCAATGTTAGGACCAAGATCAAGCTCTTTGAGGACTGCTTTTTGACATCTGTGCGTAAAATAGGCAAGAACTTGTCTTAAAAGTGGAAAAAGGATGTAAAAACAAACTTGTTAGCTTTAATGGGAGCGTTCTTCATTCAATCTCTGCGCCTCCAACTAGGAAATGCAAGCCAACTACACTGGGTTAACTATAGTCATAAAGAAAAGCGCAAACATATCGTTTGTACGTGTACCAAGAAACAAAAACGCCATTTAAGTGTTTCCCGCCTTTTATGCAAATCAGTTCTCCTACAATACTTTCGTGGTTTTGTAACATACCGTGATATTTCTTGCAGTATCCTATTCTCTCCGCCGTACAAAGCGCATGGACGTCCAAACGCTTGAGCGATGGTTTGGCGATACTGATGTCTGTCTTGCAGTTTAGCGTGGTAACAGACACCAATGGCAAGAATAAGTGACCACGTGATGGGATCAATACGCTGTGAATGTAAAATATTATGTCACGTAAAGGAGATCTTTGGTTACATACTTTAAACAATATCCAATGACCTCTTGTATGTGGGAACTAGAATAACGACGATTTGTCGCGCAAAGCTAAGTTGCAATTAATGTTGAACAGAACGATATTTAAGCGCAATTTTGGCTTCGAAAACACGCTTAGAGTTTCTGATTTGAAGTCAGAAATTTGACCCAAATTGTCTAGACGCTGCGTGGAAAGTTGTAGTTTCAAATTGTCTCGTGTATAACATGAGCTTTAGAGTCAGGTTCTCAGAGGTATAAACTTACTTTAGTAATGTCATCATCATCATCATCATCATCATCATCACCATCATCATGCGCAACAGCAGCAGCATCTACTTCAGCATCATGCCCATCATCATCATCATCAGCAAATATAACATGTATTGGTTGTGGTTGTGGTTGTGGTGGAGCTCTTGTTCCCATTTTAAATATCTGTTCAAATGGCCGCTTCTCAAATGCCAAATCTTCATCCGCATCAAAACTGAAGTCTGGAGAACGTAATCCTGACGTTGAAGGAACGGAAAGATCTTCCTCCAGAAATGTCTGTGGTTGAGGTTTCTTAGCTGCCTGGAAATATGGACGACGTTCTTCTTGACTTTCTTCTTCTTCATCAACAGAATCTTCATCTGAGTCATCGCTTGTGTTTTTCCTGCCCTGGAGTTGTTCTTCCTGTGGACTTTCTTCGTTTGCTATCTCTTCAAGAAGAGGTCTAAACACGTCGCGGTGTTTATAGAACCAAATCATGACGTTCATTGTTCGCTCAACGTCACGAAGACTTACAAAGCTGCACTCGTCCTGAAACAAGAATAGTTTTGAAATGTTCATAGTTCTGATAGCAACCTTTCTTAGCTGGAGAGATGGAGAGATACCATTTCAAATAGCAAATCGGGAGAGATACTATTAAGGCCGACCGTTTTATTTGTTTGTTATTAGAGAAGTAGCTGATTGTATACTTACTTTTTGCTCCCTCATATATTGTTGAGATTCAGCCAGTACTGACGTAATAGCTTCTACGAGGCTTTCATCACCAGGGATCCCGTGGGCTTGTTCGTCTTGAATCACCTGGGCAAGGAAAAGCAGTGAAAAAACATAAGAATATCATGTTATAAAACTGGTGATTTTGTTTGTTTGTTTGTTTGCTTGCTTGCTTGCTTGCTTGCTTGCTTGCTTGCTTTGCTTGCTTGCTTGCTTGCTTGCTTGCTTGCTTGCTTGCTTGCTTGCTTGCTTGCTTGCTTGCTTGCTTGCTTGCTTGTTTGTTTGTATGTTTGCTTGCTTGCTTGCTTGCTTGTTTGTTAGGTTTGTTTGTTTGTTTGATAGGGCCCATATACAACACTTACATATCGTCTGACTATTTGTCTGGTGTACAAGACTTCAATTTCTGGCTTGAGTTGTCCAAAGTCCCAGATTAAGGAGCACATGCTTTCTGGTAGGGCGTGGACACGATAGACAAGATGACGAAGAGGTACACGGCCTGAAGAATTAAGATTTGAAAACTAACAAAATCTGTCAACAACGAACTTCTACAGATATCTATAAAACTGTTTTTAAAGTAATTAGCTTTCTATTTTTCTGCCTAGACCATCCACACAAAGTGACAGGCCATACAGAGAGCAATTAAGTCAGGTAAAGCAATTGCTTTCCTGTAATTCCTAACACTCATTCTTGCAAGAAGGAAACTTGGCATAAGCTAAAATATGAGGTCACGTGACCCGTTTTCCATATCATCTCCTTATACATGAGAGGTGGACCAGCGATGAAGACAGTTTTGTAGAGAGCACATTAGTAGAATACTAAAACAGCAAATACTGTTTCGTTTCCTTTTTTCCCCATTGGCCAATTTTGAAAAAGGTAATTTATTACGTCATAGATCACGTGACACCTCCGTGGTCACAAAATTATCAACTCAACAAAATATATCATATGGCAAAAACTCTTTGATTTGTCTTCTCAGTAACCTGGGTTAAGGCAATTTATCTGTTGAAGCAAAATTCCTTGCCTTAACATATTTGAGTCACTCTCACTTCTTCGCACCACTCCCTGTGCAACCAAATTGCTATTACTTTTTTACCACAGCTTAAGGACCATCATAAAATCCTGTAACATATTTTTCTTTTTAATCTGTAGCAACTTTTGTTAATAAGAGCGCTCCCCAGTTTACTTACCGATTCGATCGCTGATTTTCTCTGCTCTAACGCTGTACCCAAGACCCGCTGATTCAAGTTTTTCAATCATCGTGTCTGTATGCCTTTATTTGAATAAAATGAATAGTAAAATCAGTGAAATACAGCCTTTAAACAAACGTAAAAATCCATAGGATTTTGATCATCTTCATAATCCACAGGAAGCCCAAACATGCAGTGACATAAGCATAAGCAACATACGCAGACTCAGTAAGGCAGTGCTCATTAGCAGTGCTTGTCTTTTTTCACATCTATGTGATAACTACAATACTGAGTCTGCGTATGTTGCCTTTGCTTATACTTATGTCTCTATATAGTGAAAACCAGGCTTTAGTCTCCCTCGCAACTGTGTTTAGCCTCGTCACGCAACGCTTCCCGCGTGATGAGGCTAAACACGGTTGCTAGGGAGACTGTATAAACCTCGCCTGTTAATGTCGTTACATGAGAAACACTCGATCACTAAAGCTTTAGATTGTGAGCGCGTGAAGAATAATGCAATGACTGACAGCTTCATGTTTAAATTTCTTACTTTCTGTAAGGATTGCATGCTGCAATGAACCTCAATCCATCAGCCTCTTCGCCAAGTGGTCGTCCATTCATTCTTCGATCAACCATGATTTCCTTCACTAGATCTAAGGCCTCTGTGGTGTTCACTTCGTCAAAGAACAAAACAGTTTCTACACCACTCTTGATGTTTTCTCTTGCCATCTTTTTGGCTTGCTGTACTTTATTCTCGATGTCCCGGAACGAGGTTCCGCCGTGTACCTGACCAAGACGATTTGTTGATTTTAGTCAACTTCAAAAATTCGTTAAAACAAAAAATTCTGGTGAAATACCTTGACTAGAAGCATGTTCCTTGGTCCACCCATTCCTCTTTGTAAACCGCATAGATATCGTATAAGTTTGGTCTTTCCACAGCCAGTCTCTCCCATCACCACCACAGGGATACCACACCTTTAAAACAGACAAATGTATTTTGATACTTTAATCGGCATTTGGAAACATTTTAAGAGTTTTAATCTTTAAGAAAATAAAGTACTTGTAACTACTTGTTCTGCTATTTTAAATTTGTGCCTCGTCAGTGTCTAGTAGCTTTGCTTTGGAGCGAAGCTGAGTCGAATATTCAAGTTTTATTCAAATGCGCACGCAATTTTAAAACAAGGGCAGTTCGTTAGGCTCTTAGCTTTTGATGCTACCATTTCAATCTGCTGTTACCTTGATACGTACCTAAATCGCATATGTATGGCCAAGATCTTCTTTGCATTGTCTTCTGTCAATTCGTAACTTTCATCAGGATCACGTGGCCACTCAACACCCAACACTCGACAAATCTTAGATATTTTGTCCATCCTTAGAAATGTACCGGATAAATTAGAAAGAAAAATAAGTTAGAATAGACGAAGGAGGAAAAAAACCGAATTGCTGTTGGTTCGCTTATTTACAGATAATCAAACGAAAAATAGTCGGTGGCCATGTTGAATATGAACAAACAAAACAAAATAGTGGTAACGCCTCTATCGAGGCTCAACCAAGATGGCTTCTATGACGTCATTTTTAGCCCCACAGTAACTACAGAAAAAGCAAGTGGCTGACTGATAGAGATTTTGGCTGAAAACAAGGAGTTAAGACAGACAGACTAAACTTCAGTTTGAATTAGATGCCTCCCAGTGGAACTGGAAACAACTGACCTCTTGTTTGTTTCTGGTTACACAAATAGAGAGACAAATTATATTGATCTCCATTCAAAAAGATTGCATACTTTGCTAGTAACTCGAAGTTTTCTTCAAAATCAACGCGTTGTACATGGAGTCCTGTCCTCAGATGCCTTGTCATGAGATTCTCCCTAATGACGTCACCACTTGCGGGGTCAATAAGGTTACCATCCGGGTCAATACGGAATCCAAGGAATGTGAATGTCGCGTGGTCGGGATTGAAAAATAGGTATGGATGAGGACTGCAAAAAAGAAGACACAATTTTTAAGGACAAATCCGTATCAGTAACAGATGACGTTATAATAGCGTCAAAGAACTGAGAAACATTGAAACCGATTCAAACCTGCTTTCCCATCTTCTTCGAAGTTGATACTGAACAATATCTTGTTCTTCTTCTGTTTCCCCTTGGTCTCTTACGTTATTAGTGACATCCCCCAAAGATCGAGTGGAAAAATCCTTTGTACATACGAAAATGAAGTTTTATTTTTTGGTAGTATTTTGAATAAAGAGTTTATTAGGACATTTTCATATTGATTGAGAAAATATATATAAGAAAACTGCGGACACTTTTCGTTGATTATATCTCCGCAATATCTAAGTCAACATTTCAGTGCATCGTAAAATCGATATCCAAGTTCTTAGGTCGATATCTAAGTTCTTAGGTCGATAACCAAGTTCTTAGGTCGATATCTAAGTTCTTAGGTCGATATCTAAGTTCTAAGGTCGATATCTAAGTTCTTAGGTCGATAACGTAGTGGTAAGGTCAATATCTAAGTTCTAAGGTCGATATCCAAGTTCTGAGGCCGATATCTAAGTTCTTAGGTCGATAACGTAGTGGTAAGGTCAATATCTAAGTTCTAAGGTCGATATCTAAGTTCTTAGGTCGATAACGTAGTGGTAAGGTCAATATCTAAGTTCTTAGGTCGATAACGTAGTGGTAAGGTCAATATCTAAGTTCTAAGGTCGATATCTAAGTTCTTAGGTCGATAACGTAGTGGTAAGGTCAATATCTAAGTTCTTAGGTCGATAACGTAGTGGTAAGGTCAATATCTAAGTTCTAAGGTCGATATCTAAGTTCTTAGGTCGATAACGTAGTGGTAAGGTCAATATCTAAGTTCTAAGGTCGATATCTAAGTTCTAAGGTCGATATCTAAGTTCTTAGGTCGATAACGTAGTGGTAAGGTCAATATCTAAGTTCTAAGGTCGATATCTAAGTTCTAAGGTCGATATCTAAGTTCTAAGGTCGATATCTAAGTTCTTAGGTCGATAACGTAGTGGTAAGGTCAATATCTAAGTTCTTAGGTCGATAACGTAGTGGTAAGGTCAATATCTAAGTTCTAAGGTCGATATCTAAGTTCTAAGGCCGATATCTAAGTTCTAAGGCCGATATCTAAGTTCTTAGGTCGATAAAGTAGTGGTAAGGTCAATATCTAAGTTCTAAGGTCGATATCTAAGTTCTAAGGCCGATATCTAAGTTCTAAGGCCGATATCTAAGTTCTGAGGCCGATATCTAAGTTCTTAGGTCGATAAAGTAGTGGTAAGGTCAATATCTAAGTTCTTAGGTCGATAAAGTAGTGGTAAGGTCGATATCTAAGTTCTTAGGTCGATAAAGTAGTGGTAAGGTCGATATCTCAGTCGTTATTTGGATGTCTTAGTGGTAGGTTCGAAATTTCAGTGCCCGGGATCTCAGTGCTAGGCCGATATGCTTGTAACTCTATCAGTGAACGAAAAATTATGTGTAAAACTGTTATTTACCTGGGACATTATGGTCATGAAGAGAACTACAAACAAACGAAATCCTTCCAAAGTGTCTGCGACGTTCTCCAGTTGACAAAAGGCACTTTGTTCACAGTCATTCAGCTGGTAGTTCAGGAAATCGACGAAATGTTGTAATTCAGCCCAGGAAGGATTGTTTACTCCACAATACCTGAATTATAAGCATTACGTAAAGCCTGGTTAACACGAGCGACGCAAATGCAAATACAAACGCAATCCGATGTACGTGTAATCTTGAGAAAAGCAAATGCAAACATGAGTGGAAATGCAAATGCAAGCAATGGAAAATTTGTCATCTTCTTGCTCTTACGTTTCTGCTTGCTATTGAGTCTTCTTGAATTGTCTGAATTTTCCTCGTAAGAGTCAGTATTTGTACAAATGAAAACACAAGCTATCGTATCTGTCTTGGTAAACAACGTAATTGCACATCCGTATCTACTTCCTCCTTGCATTTGCGTCGATATATGTGAACAACGCTTGATCTTGCTTGGCATTTCCGTCGCTCGTGACAACCAGTTGGATTAAAGTTAGAAGTAAATGTAATTAGAAACACGGAGAAAGGACTCACACACAATAAAACTGACAAGATTGCTCAATGAGAAGAGGCTGTTTTAGACCATAAAATGATCTTTTTCTAATATAGATTAACGGTACAACCACACACTAAAGTAAATTAACCTCTATTTTATCAGGAAGTAGCGATTATTATTTTGAATTGGGTTAAAAGATTAAAAAACTGAACTAAATAATATGAATTATTACGGGTGAACCAGCCAGCTTAGCTCGCCCTTGGTCCCTCCCTCCCCCTCTCCTTTCTTCCCAGCGCCAGCTACACACGTTACCAGATTGGCTAAACAAACCTCATGAGAAGACGAAGACATTCTGCACTACCGAAGCCCAGTTCTTCTGGATCAAACATAAATTCATGTAGAACTTCAGGTTGGTACTCCAAGTGCTGTAAGTACTGAAAAACACGTTGTACTGGCTCGCTTTGGAATTTTCTTTCGTTAAAAAGCGGGATGTAGTCTTCTTTTTCTGGAAATAAGAACCATATGACATTGAGATAAGCTTTCGTATGATCGGTATATTTTCATTGCCGTAAAACGATTGGAAGTGAACAAAACTTCAGTGTGAGGGAACAATAAATGACGGATTCAAGAAAGTCAAAACTTCATTTTGTTTCCTTTTGTCCATTTATTTAGTTCAACGAATGACCGTATCTTTGCATGTCTTTAAGGCGAGTAGCACGCGAACGTACCTTTTTTCATTATTTCCAAAGCTTCATTTGGAGCAATACAATGAATGGCGGGAAGCTCATTGTAGAAATGGTCACGAACTATATTCCTAGATTTACGCTGGAAGGAAAAGAAAGATATTGTTTTCATATTCCTATGATAAATGAAAATCTCGGGATTGTATCTCGATCTTTCATGAAGGCGTCCTCTTACCACGTTCTGTTGATTGTTTGTTGACGTCATTTCAATAGCGTATAAGTCACGTGGGTTACGTATCCATACCCGACCTCGTCTGTCTTGAATGGACCCGAGGTAGAGTAGATTGAATAAGAGAGTGTCCAGACCAAACTCAACCTACATCAGACAGACAACAGTATTTATGATTTGTCAAAATTTGTCGTCTTTATCATCATCATATCATTATTACCATCACTATAGACAGTAATCAATATCATATCCCATAGATACATCATCGATAGCTATGCATTACATCATGAGAACGGTAAAGGTAAAGAAAAAGATATAAACGACCTTGCGTCGATAAATCAACTTCAAGAGTAACTGATAAATCCATCTTCCCCAAATCAGTGCTTCGTTTTACGGGTATTTTAAGCTTCCCAAAGCAGCACGGAATAGACAGAAGTCGAAACAAGGCAGTGTGCACGATCACTGACTGTGCATCAAACAAGCACCTGAACAAACTAAGCCACAATTGCTCTTGATATCAATGAAGGTAGATGGTGATCGATATCAATGGTGATGGATGATGATAATACTGATAACGATAACAAATCACAAAGATTGTCTTACCGACGGTGAAACATCAAAGTGGAAAATCCTCGACACAGGAACATCACTTTTCAGCGAATACGGGAGCAGGAATCCCACAATGTCCGACAAATTTGCTGTTTTTCCAAGCAAAGGAACAATGACGCATTTTTCCACGTGTTCTCCCCTGTCTTCGAGAAGCTCCGTCATGGTTCTGTTGTTGGTAAGTTGTTCTAGTTCTTGCACAAAGTCTTGGATGACTAAGCTTTTTCCAGTGCCTGATCGCGACGACGATACCACCAACACTGACAATCTAAATAAACAACATAAATGTTCAAATAGTTGTAATTCTCACACGTTCATACAGTAATATAAAGTTTATTTGAGGGCAAATATGATCCGACAATTTTACTGCGGAGAACGGTCGCTCCTACATGACATTGACAAAGGCTTCTAAGCAAATGACCCTTATTTAGTGCATTTTGGATAAGACTGTATCAGGGTTTATCTGCTCTATAAGCGCTACAACTCTTTTATTTTTGCACCTTGGACGGGATGTTGATGGCAATTTAAGATCTTTACAGCTGTGAAATTGTAGTTTTCGAAATTTGTCTATAAAAATTTGGAAAACATTAACTATTTCATGAATGGAATCACTCGGAAAGACATTAGAAAAAATGTATATGTTTCATCCGCGAGTGTGTAATTTGTTCGGAAAATATTCAAGCAAACTACACACTCGACTGAAACATTTACATCATTTATTTTTTACCTATTTCTTCTCTCCACCTCTGCTGCTGGTACCCAGTCAATCTCTTGGTTCCCAAAATGAACTGGTTTGGAAGGAGGAGCTTTGAAATATTGTTGTAGATACAAAAGAACTTCATTTGGGCGTGGACAACGCGGTGCACCTTTTACTTGATATTTCTCCCAAGCAGTTGCCATGTGGGATTTTGTTTCTTGTTCACTGCTGCAAATCACTACAAGTTGATAACCTGTATAGTTTCGGGGAGGAAAAAATTATAAGTGACTGGGCGTTTTAACTTATCGGTCTGAAATCAATACTATTAAAAGTTTTACCATCATTGTCGTATTCCTTGGTAAGTTTATGGAAAGACTCGACGACTTGTTTGCTGTGATCAAGGCTTAACTTGTCTGCATTTGCTAAGCAATAAAACTTGTCTCCCTTATTTGCCAATGCTCGACGCCATAAAAGCTCAACCTGCAAATCGATCATGAAGATAAACAAATCATGAGTCAATCATGATTCTATCATTAAAAAATGGTCATTTGTTGTTGCAGGCTGCAACTGTAAGATCATCTACTCACCATCGTTATCTTAGAAAACGCGAAGACCATGGGCCAGTTGCATGAAACCTAACTTTGGATGTAACTGTTAACGTCGGATGCTCAGCCCAGTTAAACCACTATTAGTAACGTCTGACGTTAGCAGTTACGTGCGACGTTACGTTTTACGCAACTGGGCCCTAGTCAGGATCCTTTGTAAATGTGGTCATAAATGCAGCACATTCTCCGTTAATTTAGACCTTATAGTTGGTCAAAAGCTAGGCGGGTTTGCTCTGATTCAGGATTAAAATCAGTAGCTTTCTTTAGATTTTACCCTGGGTTATTAACAACTGAGCCCAGAGTCCGATCTCCTACACGTATATTTAAGACCGGTGCTTATGTGCTACACCTTTACGACTACCGATATCCTGTTCTTTATACCTCTTCTGGTGTTGTATCTTGGGTACAAACTAAAATTTCATGTCTTGAAGGAGAGACGTCAGTCTCCAGATAAAGCCCGATTATAGTTGCCAAAATGTCACCTGAAAAGGAAGAAGACATTGTAAATTATAACACATAGGCCTCAAATTGCCACTCTCCAAAATGAAACAATTGCACAAATCTATTATTTGTTAAAGCAGGCTAGGGTGGGGGTAATATTATGTTAAATTTATTACTTACCTTGAGGAACGATCAACAGATTTGGACTTCCCTGCTTAAGGTATTCAGTTGGGAATTTCATAGGTTGTGCATCACCTGCAAAAATGGATAAACCAGAGAAGAATTTATGTGTTATTCAACAGCAACAACAACACCATCATCACCACCACCACCACCAACAACAACAACAACAATAGAACAAACAAAAACAAAAAAAAGAAAACATCATCATCATCAACAACAACAACAAAGAAAAGCAGCAACCACGATGTTTGCAATACCTCGAGCTGCAGAAGCTAAAGACCCCAATAAGGTACTTAGTTCTTGGAGACTCAAGTACCTTCCCTCACATGTTTGATCCAGGTCACTGACATAATTGGTCTCATCAGTTTCTGTGTCAGATCTGAAACGAAAGCAAAATTCCTTATTCATACCTTATTGATATTCATTATTATGATAAAATGGGATGAATTGATATTCATTATTATGATAGAATGGGATGACGGTAAGGCAGCATCAACACAGAAAGGTGAAGCTCCATCCTAAACTCACCTGTCAATTTCCATATCCTCTACCTCCTCTTCCTCCCCCTCACTTCCAGCTTCTCCTTTAATCTGTGCTTGAGGAAAAAGTGTAGCATACATCGGGGTTTTGGATCCTCTTTTACACATTTCCGCAATCATATCTTCGTTTTGATTGTTTCGTATGCACCACATGAGAAGCTCCGATTCATCACTTGTGCAATTACACGCCACAATGGCTGCAGGACCAACATCTTCAGAGTAATCTAGTTCTTCGATATTCTGGAAAAACTTCTGGTATTTTTCCAGGAGATTTTGTTCACTCTTTTCACTATCATTCACCATTGAAAGAAGTTGGTTCTCTGGAGCCATTGGGTCGTCCACATCTATGTCGATGGCAATGAGCGCTTGTTGAAGGTGTTCTGATTTGACCCCAGGTAGTACACTATCCAGGAGCATATATAACTACAAGAAACATAAAAGTTAATAAGAGATCATTTGCAATAAGAAAGTTGGCATCATGTTTTCATATTTGCTAGCTGGTGCAAGCATCTTTAAAACAGCTTGTCAAACAGCCTACAAGAGCGAACAAAGTATTGGACGTATTTTTGACAAATGCTCCACACCTGTGGAATAAAATCAAGGTGCTAAAGTGTGCAATCAGGACTGATCATCTAACAATTGTAAAAGCAGTAAGATCTACAGTTATCTTTCGTGATGTACGAGAACACAATAAACTGAAGATGGCGCAAGCTCTACATGATTTCAACTGGTACTCAGTAACAAGTATAGAATGTATTCATGAAAAGACAGCCGCTTTTCAAGATGCTCTGAGAACACTTTTTGATGAATGTTTCCCTTCTATGTCTGTGCGCACTTCTTCGAGGGACCCCCCATTTATGTCGCCACTGGTTAAACATCTACTCAAGATTCGACGCAAACTTAGATCTAAGAATCACCATGGAGATAGTTCCTATACTTTGAACATCTTACAAGATAAAATCAACAGTTTAATCAGGAGTAACCAGAATGTTGCTGTGCAAAAACAATCTTCAAAATATGACAAGGGGTCCAAAGCTTGGTGGGACGTTTTCAACGCAATAACGGGTAGGAAAACGCGTTCTCCTATTAGTTCCATCGTTGAACCTGAAGCTGTAAACTCTTACTTCTGCGATATTAACACAGATCCTAATTACGTCATGCCTTCTAATGAAATCATTCATGTAGGGGTAAGAGTCCCTGAGTTGTCTGTAAGTACTGTTGCCACATCGTTACTTCGTTTGAAAAGGACAGCATCTGGCCCAGATGATCTCCCATTCTGGTTCTGGAAAGACAACGCGTATGACCTGGCACCAATAGTAACTCACATTTTCAATTATTCATTGAAATGTCATACTGTTCCTAGCGTTTGGAAATTGGCGAATGTTACACCCTTACCAAAGGAAGTACCTTTCAACAGCTGTAATCAACTCAGACCGATTTCACTTACGTGTGTAATCATGCGTCTTTTCGAAAGACTTGTATACAAATCTGAGCTCTCAAGTGTTTTTGCTGACCTCATTGACACAAACCAGTTTGCCTATCGCAAAGCTCATAATACTACAATGGCACTAATCAAGAACCAACATCTGCGGCTGAAGTGGCTCGATTGTGACGCTGATTTTGTGCGCATTTTTTCCTTTGACTTCAGCAAAGCTTTTGACTATGTCTCCCACGCAATACTTTGTTCAAAGCTAGTGAAAGTAGAGATAAATCCATACAGTATTAATTGGATCATCAGCTTTTTGGAAGGGCGCAAACAACGAGTCAAAGTTGACGGAAAAACAACTGAGTTCCTGAGCATCAATAGAGGCGTTCCACAGGGCACTGTTCTCGGCCCTGTGCTCTTCTCGTTAATGATAAATGACATCAAAGCAGTCGATCCCAAGAGAAATCTGCTTATCAAGTATGCAGACGACATAACACTGAGTATTCCTGTCACCTATGATCTCGATGATACCGAAATCGTCCATCAAGAAATCGTTTCTATCGCGGATTGGGCGAAGAACAACAAAATGCAGTTGAATCTAAAGAAGACGTGGGAAATGGTCCTCAAAGGAAAAACGACAAAAGATCCTCCTCCGCCAGTCGAGGGCATCCAGCGTGTAAGCAAACTCAAACTACTTGGAGTTACCTTCAACGACAACCCAGTTGTTTGGGATGACCACATTCACGAAATTCTGATGAAGGCTAGTAGTCGACTGAATATCTTAAGAGTGTGCAAGTATTACAAGTACTCTATCGAGCAATTGGATCTTCTTTTTCGAAGCCTTATCCTATCGGTATTTACTTATGCCTTGGAGGTTTGGAGCTGTGCTCACTATGACAAGTACCTTAGTAACAGTGACAGATTTCTATCTAAAGCTCATAAGTGGGGATATATCAAGCAACGCATCAAGATCACAGATCTCATTGACCAAAAGGACAAAACCCTGTTTAACAAAGTATCTGGAAAGGACATCAAGACTTCTCTAGACGAGCTTCTACCAGAAAAGAAAAGCAGGACTCTGAGACAAAGAGGACATGAATATATCCTACCTAAGATCAATACAGAACGTTACAAGAAAATATTTATCAATCGTTGTTTATTTAAATATATGTAATATATGTAGCTAAAGATAAATTTCATGTTGGGCCTTTTTTTCATTGTTTTTTCTTGTAAATAGCTACGTCTGTTAGTTACTGAATTAAAGACCATTATTATTATTATTATTATTATTATTTCACCTTCAATAGACAGTAAGAGCGGAGAGGAACAGGCATTTCAATATCCTTCCTCCTCATTTTAATGCCATTTTTCGCCCTCCTCCCTAATATTTTTTCGGCCATTTCTCCTTCACTACATCTCATAATTGTTTTCCTCCCTCCTCCCAAACCGATTTTTCTGCCTCTTTTCTCCCTCCTCCCTACTTTTTTGGGGCTATTTCTCCCTCCTCCCTTAACCGTTCCTCTCCGCTCCAGTAAACAACAGAGGATCAATAGAATCTAAACGGAAAAACCAAGACATACTAAGTATCCACATTGTTACTTTGTTATAACAAGCGTTTGGAATATGCAACGCTTTGTTGATGCTTCATCCTTCTGGCTTACCTGCACTTCAAGTGAACCAAGATCACGACCTCTTCTCAAGTCTGCAATTTCCTTCCTCAGATAAAGTAACTGCTTGGCGGTGAAGTAGTTTAACTCAATACACTCCTTCCTTTGAGAATCCAATACGGCCATCCAGGCTTCATAATAATTTTTCAACAAATCGCCTTCCTTCTGAAGATCTTTTGAGACATTATGACCACGCACACTTGCACAATGGAATTCGTTTTTCCAGTTAAGATGGCTGACTTCTCCCGACTCACAGAGATTGATGTATGCAGTTCCGACTGTCATCGCTCCTTGCAAAATCTTTTAAGAAAACAAATGGAAAACTTAATATTGTGTTGTAGTTTAGCTGACTCTACAGTAAAACAATGGTGCATCCAAAGATCTATCACAAATTTTTAAATGAACAAAAAAGTAAACGATCACTAAACAAGAACTTTATTTTTTCTATTATCATGATCAAACACTGAAAAACTGGTCATCATATTTAACCACGAAGTTGTTTGACAACCTATTATTGAGTACATGATTAAGATGTCCCTCGGATCAGGAGTGCTCATAAATGCCCAAATGTTAAATCACTTACCTCGGTGAATTTTTCCACGTCTTCCTTTTTTCCAGATGATTTTCCAGCAATTAGCATCAGTTTACTTTGCAGGTCGTTCAGTTCATCTAAGGTGTAAGTTTCCTTTTGTAACCCTTTGACTTTGTCTTTTGGGATCCTTAAAGTTATTGCTTTACTGAGATCCATTTCCTCATCGCTGCCTTGACAACCGATGGTAAGAGTCCCACACTCGTTGATGGTCTCGACCTGTTGTAAGGAAGACATAGCGGCGGAACCGTGGAAGTCTTTTACGTTTTTGAGCCATTCCAGATTTCTTCCGGTATCTCGCTATTTTTGAACCAAAATTGAAAGAAAATATTAGAGGAAGCAACTCTAATGCAATGGGATTTGTAATTTTCCTTTACCAGTTGTTGCGGTAGTCTTGGGTTGTCGTCGAGCATATCCCAAATATCTTCACATAAATCCATCAATTCTTCAAACCCAGTGTTTTCATTAAGGTCGTAAATGATTGGTCGAAACGCACGTGTTGAAGTATGCAAGGCATTGATACGATCACCCTCGATGTCACCTTCTCCGGCAGATATCATCGCAAGATCAACCAAGACTTTGATTTCACTGGGATCTAATGTGAGAGTCAGATATGAATTAAGGAAAGTATTAAAAACATCTTATAAAAACACGAAATCTTTAATTTGAGGATTTTGGTTTCAAGTTCGAATTACAAATCTTCCATAATACGAAGTGACCGTAGTTAAAGATGTACATAGTATGGACATTTCTGTGTGTAGTAAGTTAGTGTAAGAGGTAACATAGTGGTGTATGTATGGGGGGACACGGGTGAAAAATGCACTGCGCATGATCGAAAATTTGATGGGAATTCCGTTCGCGTTCCGTTCCGACGCGTTCGTGCTGTCGTTCGTGTTTACAAACTAGCTATTTCTAATAGAAAGTGAAATGCTGCGAGCAAAAAACAGCTGGTGTATCCACGTTAGCAGAACTGTTCCCCTAAAACTCACGAAAGTACACCGCTTTGTCTGATATATCAAATGTTTCTTGTTTATCTCCTGTGCGTTGTGTGACGAACACTGCTAGTTGACCTTCAATATTGAACTAGACGCACTCGTGCGTTCACTCGTGCCCATGTAAAAGAGCCCAAAATCGGCCGTAAAAAGGACATTTAGATTAGCTGCCGCTACAGTAAGAGCGATTGACATGTTGTCGTTAATAAACTTTTTAACAAGACGCACCTCGAACCGTACACTGGTTGCCTGTAGTTCAACAAGCCGCAGTAGTAAAGACCTTTAAGCTATTCATGCAAAAATTTTGTACCGCTGATCGAATGTATCGCGTGCTCGTCTAGTGACATCCTTGAATCGACTCTCGATACGGTATGGACTTGAACCGCTGATCGTGTGTATCGCATGCTCGTCTAGTGACATCCACAGATTACACTGTGTTCCGAATAGGAGGCTACTCGCTTCGCTCGCAGCAATAAAAATACCGTCGATTCAGAGGAGGAGCGCACACCTTCCCAAGATACATTGCGCCTTGTATTGTATTGAGATGCAGAAATGAATTCCTTTACGAATAAGAAGAAGTGGTAAAAGAGCTTTCAAACTATTACAAATTTAGCTAATTTTGACATTTCTAAAGGTTTGTAATTTAGATTTGAACTTGAAGTACATTGGGGCATTTAGAAAATACCCGATATTCAAACATCGCTTTCTTTAAAGCGAATGAACATAAACTGGTTCTGATTATAGTGTCTTATAGAGCGATCTTTCCCCTTTTTTGTCGGTGGTCTCAAAGTGACCCTTAGTGACCCAGGATTTCAATTCGAAATTTTAGAATTTATGCGGGATGTTTTGACGTCAAACACAAGCAGCGTGTAGCCGTTGCTGATATAAAACCACTGGCTCAGTGTCTGGGTTAAAAATCGCGTCAATATGCATCATAGTAAAATAACACTTTGCTCTTTGGATTGTGAGAGTAATTCAGGCATCATATGAAAGGCGTAATGATAAAAATACGACATGTTCTTAGAGCATAACGACTATAACGCTATAACGCTCGGGAAATAAACTAATTTCAGTCCGTGACCTTTGGCGTTATCATCCGATCCTCGCTTCGGTGTTATTTATATTCTCACTCTAAGGTTTCATTGAAGTTTGTTCTTGAATAGCTAGCAATCCAAAATTAATTAAAGATTTGGTTTAACAAGTTTAACTTTATTTTACACGTTGTATCACATATTTCGAGAATTAACTGCTCACGAACTTGGACCATGCAGTTCTGAATCACAGAATTCAACATAAAGCGTCGCTTCATCCAGCGTATTAATCTTACATTAATTATTTTTATGACAAAGAATTGATACTTCAAGCTACACCATAAGTGAGTTTCGTATTTCACAAGCAATAGACGACAAATTCGAAAGAACTAGCTTTCCTACATCGCTATCGATGCTCTCGCTTCGGTGACTTCAACACAATGATGAATGTGCGAAAAAATTGATAATATACTTCATTTTGCAATGCATCTCGGGAAGGTGTGCGTTCCTCCTCTGCCGTCGATTCAACTGCTTAGTATTATGCGAATTTCTCGGGTATTATTTGACCAGGCAAAGAGAACGATTAAAGCAAGCTTTTAGGAAAAAATAAGTTTAAAATAACTTTTCATGGACAGCCTTAACTTTCAAGATTTACTAAACCCCCAATGGTTTTATTTAAAACTTCCGAGTGTGCGCAATACGCTTTCCACCCATGTCGGCATGGGGAGGTTCGACCCACCGGGAACTTCATCCTTAAGCCAATTTATAAATTCTTTCGATTCTACTACGGCATCAAGACAATTAATTTTCTGCTCGGACAACATTTGCAGCTTTTCTCCTATTTCGCTGAATTCTTCTCGCAAGGAATTCAACTGCTCTCGTGTAACTTCTGGGCTGATCTGGAAAAGTGGAAAAACAAGGGAAAAGGGTTAGTGTTAATTTTAATGTGAATCTAGTTTTCCGGTGAACTTCAAGCTGAGAAAAGGAAACATACCTGCTGCAGAAATTCCTCGACCATCTCGAAACCGTCTTCACTGAGTTCCATTTCATCTCGAAATTCTAAGATCTTCTTGGCTGCACCAATGCAGCTCTTCATTTGATGATATCGCTCGATCTTTTTCACTTGTTTTGCAATTTGAACTTCCTTTACCTCTTTAGAGCATGCTTCTGCGATTATACAAAGATCTTTTTCCAGGTAGCCATAGCGATTCTGATACAATTCCAGGTATCTATCCACATCCGCCAACAATATCTCCCCAGTCATAATTACATTAAGAAAGACTCCACATTTTTTGAAGGTTGGATTCCAAACTGAATTCAACACGGCTTCAAGAGTCATTTTCTGACCACCAAAGTTATGTTGTTCTTTAAATTCCTGTTTCCACATTTGTTGAAAAAGTTCACTCTGGTAGATCTGATGAAGTTTGCTTATCATTTTCTTGAGATCGTCCGACAGCCCGAAGAAAATTACCTGCACTTGGATGTTCCCAGCACCATCTCTAACATGCACTGCAAGATTACTGATTTCATAGTCCAAAACATCCGTGTTGACTTTATCTTTTATTTCTTGAACTTCAACTAAATGAGAAACAATAAATAATAGTTAGAACTTTGAGTGAATATATAAGGTATTTTCAAATTTGAAGGATGATCAAATACCGACACCGATCATCAACAACTCAGTTCCTTTAACTCACAGAAGGAATAAATAATAGTCAAACTTTTACCGTTTTGTTGTATCAAAGGGATATTCAAGAAGGTGCTCAATTCTCTTTGCTCTTCTTCAAATTGATCAAGCTCACGAAAACGTTCTTGAAGTATTTCAGAAAACGACTCATCATCTTCATCTTCGCTGTTTTCATCTTTCAGAATGCTCACAAGCTCCAAAAACTTTTGGGGATCTTTCTTTAAGTAGCGCAGTGTATCAACTGTAATGTTCCCGGTCGACAAGTTTTGTTCCATTGCTTTGAGAAAACTTTCAGCTCGAGTCAGTAGGCATTGAGAATTGTGGGAAAGAGTCGAAGCACTTTGACCTGAAAAAGGTGTATACACATCAATCAGAAACGACGTCAGCATGGCTCTACGCGACTAAACAGAAGGGGGTGACCGCTTTTTTAATACAGAAACTTTACTTTACTTTACAATAGTGAACCAACATAACAGCAAGGAACTCAAAATATGGCAATAATATGAAACATCCTCTCATTTTCTGCCGTTTAGTAAGTAAGTATTAAGATTTCTAACACGTTGGACATTTGTGAAGAGACAAGAGAGAGCCACTAGTGACACGCTTATCATTTTGAATTATAGAGAGATTAAGATTCACGCAAACGGAAAACGGCAGATAACAGAGAGAATCACGTGACTGGTTATTTTTCGCGTCTGGCGTTGCTGTTTCGTCCGGTTCCCTCGTTAAAAATGCCAAACCCGCAACGCCAGGCGCGAAAAGGTCACGTGATCTTCTCTGTCATTTGTCGTTTGATTCCGTAAACGTGATTCTTAATGTCTCTAATGTCCACGGTGAAACGTACGGAAATAACGCAGATAATCTGGCAATGGGCCCCAAGTCAAAACATGACTCAAGAGTTGATGCTGCCTTCTGTCTTCTTCAGCTTCTCTAGGCCAACACTGCTCAAGAAGAAGGGACATCATCCCTCCTACTTTCTTTGATCTGATGCTGTCAGGATCATGACTTCTTAAGCTGTCAAAAGCTTTGGCTTGTTCTGAGCCTCTACCGCCCTATCGAACGAAAAAAAGTCAGTGATAAGAATAGACTTTTCTCTATTTAATTAGCAATTTTTTTTTCAACCTGGGACCTAATGATCCCTAAAATACTAAATTACATGTTGCACTCAGTAACTGTGCACAAAATGTAGAAAGGTCCAGTGAAAATCTACAGAGATATGAATTTTTCAAATTGTGAAATTTTACAGAAAATGTATGGCTATACCCCAGACATATATTTGCCTGTAAGATTAAGGCCTACTCCGGGCCCTAAGATCGCCGTTATTTTGGGCGATCTTGGGCGACCTTAGGCGATATTGGGAAATTTTTGCCATTTCGAGTTGGCGCTCTTGGGCGATATTGAGCGATCTTGGGTGATCTTGGGCGATCTTAGGCGATATTGGGAAATTTTAGCCATTTCGAGTTGGCGCTCTTAGGCGCTCTTAGGCGCTCTTGGGCGATATTGAGCGATCTTGGGCGATATTAGGCGATTTTAGGGCCCGGAGTAGGCCTAGATTAAGGTAGATTAATAAATTTCAAAAAATCATAGCTTTACGGATTTTCATTGGAACTTTCTAAATTTTTACACAGTTACTAAGTGAGATATACTCTTTAGTATTTCAGAGATCATTACGTCTTAGGTTAATAAACGTTTATTTTTGGGAAGGGTCTATTAAAAGAACTGTGGTGCATGCTGCATAAAAACAACACTCGCACAGTCATGTGAGACCTGCGAAAAATACAATACGAAAGTTCTGTTCGCCCTTTTCCTTAACTTCCAATTAAAAAGGGGATAACTCAACATTTGCCAGAAAAAAATATAAATGTATAAAGATGTGACTCTTATATATGCATGATTTGTACGCACCGTAGTGACCTTCTTGATGGCATCAAAAGCAGCTTCCTTGAACGATTTCTCCAGTTCTTTGTGAAGTTTACTGAAATCCACTTGTGAATAAAGAGCAATCGTCTGCAAATCATCCATCTGAAATTTTGAGAAGCGTAAAGCAAAAGTTGCAATGCACAGAGGTATAAAATATTTTCCTGGGTAGGTTCTTCTCCACAAATTAATGTTATATTTTATCTAATTTGATTTTGTAACGTGCAGAAATATTAATAATATACGTAAAACATTGCTTACACGCTGTTATTATTATATTTTGAGCTACCTCATGTACGAATTGTTCAAAAAGGGAGTGGCTGATCGAGACCGAAAAGAGCAAATGTACATGTGTATGGGCAATTTTCTCCGATGAACTACGTTGCATGATTGTCTGGAAAAGGTAGGTGATCACCACTCATGACATTTCCGCGCTATACATATTACCTTAGTAATGCGTGTGCCAAGATGTTCCCTCAAGCCAGTTTCCCAGAGATCGTGTAGCATGTTATCTGTAATTTCTACTTCACAGAGCGCCGAGTAAATCTAGAGAAGGAGAGAGAGAAAATGGTACGAGTAAAATTTTCGTTTTAACCAGCATACGGCTGCAAAAGGAAAGAAAGAACGAAAGAACGAAAGAAAAAAAGAACAAAAGAAAGAAAAAACGAAAGAAAAAGAGAGAACGAAAAAGAGAAAGAAAGAAAGAATGAATGAATGAAAGAAAGAAAGAAAGAAAGAAAAAAAAAGAGAGAGAAAAAAAAGCAGATAGATAGAAAGAAAGAAAGAAAGAAAGAAAGAAAGAAAGAAAGAAAGAAAGAAAGAAAGAAAGAAAGAAAGAAAGAAAGAAAGAAAGAAAGAAAGAAAGAAAGAAAGAAAGAAAGAAAGAAAGAAAGAAAGAAAGAAAGAAAGAAAGAAAGAAAGAAAGAAAGAAAGAAAGAAAGAAAGAAAGAAAGAAAGAAAGAAAGAAAGAAAGAAAGAAAGAAAGAAAGAAAGGGAGGGAGGGAGGAAGGAAGAAAGGAAGGATCGAAGGAAGGAAGGAAGGAAGGAAGGAAGGAAGAAAAGCAAAAGCAGATAGAAAGAAATGGCGAGAAAAATTAAGATAAGAGTATACCTCCAACTCTTGCTCCCTATAAAAGAACGAAGTTTCTTTCATATTTCCCGTGAAAAGTCTTTTAAGACAACTTTGTACGTCGAGTATCGTTTCTTTCATACGTTTCTCACTAAATGCACCATCACTCTGGTTGCTTTGTCGATCATCTTCATTTTCACTAGGATTTTGTGGCGGCCTGTTTAGGATGGACAAAGTGTCGCCTAAAAGAGCAAGAAACCGACACACTGGCCTGGTGTTTTCTTTCAGAAAGTTTCCCTTGAGAAAAGCCTTGATTACTTCCGCCGAGCCGTTTGCAAGTGAGGTCAGTTCTTCTTTGCCATACAAGTGGGTTTTAGACCTAAATCCAATAATCAGTATTAGTACTATTATATTGAAGCGACTCTGAAATAATCTGAGCCCAGACGGGGTTTAAATCCGTGATCTTCTGAGTACTGTTCGGACGCCCTAACCGATGAGCTTCTTGGCTGGGATCCCTGTCGTGAACGAGATCGTAGAAATTTAATAAGCCAAGGTTCACCGCACCAACCAAACAAGTTTATTTTAATGACTTACGAGCGTTGATTTTCGTCTTGGGGTTTAACGTTTTGCTTCACTCTTTCAGACATAGTAGTAAGGCAAACATTGATGGACGTCAACTGGTATATAAAACAAAGCAATTAAGTCCCGTTAGCTAAAATCAATAGATTTCTTGTATTTCAAAGTACAACGGTAGAACGTTTTTGGTATACCTCATCGTGTGGTAGAAAAGAACTTTGCTTGCTCTGCAGATTTCGAGCCAAAGTCCAGCATAGTTCGGGAGCAGGAATGTCTGTTTGGTTTGCGCATTCTCCAAGGTTACATAAAGGCAAACTAAACAGAAATGTCCTTCGAAGGAGTGGATCCAACTCAAACATTGGCTTAACTTTAGGCAAGAATTTTATGGGTGAACTAGAAATAGAAAACCAAATTAAATTACAACAGTTGTTTATGCGTTTAAACACCTTTGATTTTCTTTATATGGAAGCTTGCCAAACGTTAAAAGCGCGCTTAAAGCTGATATTACACGGGTCGATTCGCAACAACGATTTTCCGCGCAACATTTTGTCAAATTGATAATTTTGCGTTAAACGTTTTTAAAATTCATATCAAACATTTGCAACTTGTTCAATAAGCAAAAATATTGCTAAAAGTAGTTGCGTTTTGTATTTTCCACGGAATAAACTTTACGCCGGGTAACATTTCTTGCGCGGAAAATCGTTGTTGCGAATCGACTGGTGCAACATCACCTTAAGAGTAAAGGTAAAGCAATTATATATCGGTAATTTCTTCAACACGAAACTGGTTTCCCAAGAAGCTGACGATGCGCCCTCTTCATCATTGTTCATTGTAAGGGCATTTAATGCTAATTATAGCTACGTATACACAGAATGGAAATTGAAACAAGGATGTGAGGTGACTGGAAATCGAACTCGAGACGACCCGCTCTGAAGGCCGAGCACTATCCAACTTCACAAAACTTTCTTATCAGCCCCCCTTTCCCCAACATAAACACACACATGCACATTGGGTTGGATCAAGAGACTATTGCTGGGTTTCATCCATTCCTTTGGGAATTCAAAAGACAATAGAGCGGTAGCCATGTTGGATGAACCAACAAGTGACGCTAATGAGAAATCTTTTGTTGAAGTTCATCCAAGATGGCGGCCGTGACACATGCAACCCAAGAATAATACCAAGAGAGCGGAACTGATATTGGTGTCTGTGCGATGTGCTTGGCGCTTAAGGTTATTTTTAGAAACAGTAAGTTAACGACGCCATCTGGCGCGCAAACAATGAAATTAGATTGCCGCCGGAGAAACGGTTCGTATGCGCGAGCGCGTAAAAATTAAAATTCCATTGTTTGAGAGCCTTGTGCACGCGATATGGCGTCAACTTCCTGTTACTAAAAATAACCTGAAGCACCAAGCACATATCGCTCAGACATCAATCCTCGAGTTTCACTCTCTTGGTATTTTGGTCTTTTATTGGTCTGGTATGAGGTACGCCTAATGAAACGTTGAAACAATTCTAGTCCTGAAAACGTGATTTCCCCTGCCCTTTTTCAGAACGGGGATCCTCTCTTGACATTATATCCATTTTAGAGCAAAAGGCTGGAAAATATCTCTTTTAGGTTCGCACAAAGCAATCAATACTAACAGAAATGTTTATATAATCACAAGCACGCACGTACAATGCTTGTTCGTTTAGATTTTTAGAAAACTATTATATTACCACCAGTTTGACTTTCGAAGTTTAGTCAAATCGAGGTCCTTCATTCCCCAATAACAGTTGTCTTGACCATTGGGCTCAATCAAGAGAACAGTATCATTGTATGGCTGTGACGATTCTGACAAAAAATGCATCAACGGAACTGCTAAGAGCCATTCATGGACATCGGGGTTTTCATTTATGGTGTACTGGCAGAGCTTCAAGATGGCCTCGGAAAACCTTGTCCTGTAATAATATGATAGACCACAAAAATTAAGGTGTCATGATACGTTTGGCACTCCTATTCTTTAGACTTCAACAGAATATGTTCTAATATCATAAGGCTTTTTATTGCAGGACATGTTAGTCGGGGGGCATAAGTGAAATTCGACCCTGGTGCTGGTGAAGTCAAGGTGCTTAAAACCAAGCACACGTTTAAAGAATGATCTCCAAATAAACTTGTAATGATTTTTTGAATGTCACAAATGAGTGAAAGATGCAAATAACTTCCTTAATTTTATGCCAATGCCATGATTTACTGTGGAGAAGGCTGTAATATATAGGCAATTTCCACGATGGCGTTATTACGTGGGCAAAGAGTGTTGGTAGTTGTAGTATATGACACAATTATGCAGGTCGCCTATTTATTGAAGAAACACTCTGTTTTGATGAAATACTCCAAATTGATTATAGCTTTATGAAGAAACCGGAAGTAAAATGTCCCGCGCATGCGTAATAAGAATACAAATGAGTCCTATTTGTCAGGTGTGCGTTGCTGTTCAGGAAGTAAAATGGTTTCCGCCAAAGACGAGCGCGCGTACGTCTATCGCCAAAGCAAGACACTATTTTGCATAGCAACCGTTGCACAGCAACAGTACACCCTTAAAGTGCCCCTGACCCCTGATTTGAAAATTGCAGTAACGATTGTACACCATGTAAACAGTTGACTAGTGTAATATTTCCTCATTTGATCGGCTCTATACTCGCTGTGAGTTATCAAGGATTTATGCTAATTACATGACGTCTACCCAGGAATTTTCAATATTTGTTCTGCGCTTTAGAAGTGCGCTTCATAATGATATCCAAGAAAGCCTCAAGAAATCCTTTATATACAAACAAATTAAAACAGTGATATGTGAAAAATTAAGATGTTTAATTTACACCATAGCCCCTTTTGTATATTAACTGATTCCTTAGTAGAAGTCATTTAATTATCATATGGTAAGTTTAAACCGCCGTAACTCACCAGCGCCATGCTCAAACCAAGAAATGTTGTTCCAGTCATATATACACATAGTGTGGAATGGATACTGTTAATTTGAAGCAAGGGGTCACTTTGAGCCACCAACGAATGTGTTTTGTTCGTACATAGACGGAAATGGAGAAAAAAGTAACATAACAAGGGCGTATCACTACATCAATAATAGTAACCTACTTCAAGTTGTTTTTGGAGTAATATTGCGAGAGCTTTTCCAGTATTTTGTGTAGTTTCTGAGCCCCAAATGATGTGTTGATAGCTAAGCATTCAAACAATGCTTTTAAATGTTCTTCTCCAATGACTGTAGGCGATCGAGTGGCAATGGTAGTAATAGCCAAAGAAGTAGCGAGACAACGAGCTTGGGCTTTTTCGTCACTCATTATCTTTGTAGACAAGTTTAACTGCAGCCTCGGTTCAATGTATTTCAGCAAAGCCTGTTGTAAAGTTTTAATTCAAGTGACACTGATAAAGTAGGATACAAGGACTGTTTTTGTTATCATAATGAAATCAGTAGCGTTTTTCTCCATATTCACATCCATGTCGGGGCCCACGGCGTCTGTGACATAATCAGCGGTAAATTAAGAATGACTCCCTCCCTTCGTCCTCCCCTCCACTCCTCCCCTCCCCCTCTCCCCCCCCCCCCCCCCCCCCAACACACACAAACACACAACAAACACACTCCTTCCTTCACCTCTCCTCGCTCCTGCCTTCCCCGGATGCCATAGGTCCCCGGGGATTCTATACTCAGGCTTAATAATAAGGACAGCCCATGTTATATTGAATAAACTATTGAAATTGTACACATCTCGATCTCATCTCACATATTCATATATAATTTTAGTCAAAAGCATATAATAAAAAACTTGATATGTTCTAATCACTGGTGTTGCTCTCAGATATCGCTAGAGCGCTCTCGTAATGTGCTACAGTTTTATGCAAATGCACACAACATACCGTTTCTAATGAGAAATATTTCCACTGTAGGCTAGTAACATTTCCTCCACTTTCGATCTTCGAATATTCCATGCAGTAAATTATCTGATTGATCGTTTCAATAGCATTGGACCATTTCTTCGTACTGCCCGTGTCCTCAACGTCAAACGAGTCCCATTCTGGGAGCATGACTTCCATTGCAACATATCGGCCTTCAGCAGGGTCCATAGATTTGACATACGGCAATCTGTTTCGAACAGACTCCCAAAACTTTGGTTGACTGAATGCTGCATCATCGTACTGATGCCAGATAGCTAAAGAGGAGCAAAGTTTCTAGTTTTTTTTATTATAAACGTATTTAGGTAGCTCCACACATCATACTCAGTGCTCGTAAGCTACATAGAGAGGCAAGGACCACTCTACAGTTGGCATGCAAGTTTGCAGGTAAAAAAATATTTAGTCACAAATTTTGCACAGGTTCCCTCTCTCCCCTTCACCTCCTCCCTAATCACCCTCCTATACAAGGCGCAAAACTGAAAAAGTCGATCGCAAAAAGTGGCAGAAGGCATTTTGAGGTAGAGGCTGGTAACATTCTAAACAATTTTTTAATGCTGAATCCGAACATGACTGTTACCAAGACGTATTCTGCAATCTTATACGTGTAAATGACGTATTTTGTGTATTGCTACAGTCATTTCATACTAACGGCTTTTTCGTGTAATTCCAAAAGTTCCCAAACTTAAAAACAATTACCATGGCTGGAAAGAGCATATCAAAATCAGTAAAACGGTGAAGTTGTATTTGTTTGTATCTCTTGCATAACTGTAAGTGTTTTCATACAAAATTTCGTTTTTTGAAAATTCGTATCTCCTTGATTTTTCAACTTATATCCTTCAAACTTCACAGTTTTACTGATAAAAATATACGAACGAATCAACAAACAAACACAAAAGCACAAAAACAAACCGGCAATTAAAGAATCCCTGTCAACCACGGTCCTTTGCGCGCGCTTGGTTTTGTTTTCATTCGGAAATTTGAAGATTTCGCACCTCCAAATCTGATCCGAACAAAGGCTCCATTATTTTTGTGGCTAGAGCCTCGTAGAGGCCCTAGCTACTATGTCATCGTGCTGTAAGTGAGTAACCACCACAGGAACTCCACGCTAGGCAAAACTTCGGCAAAAGTCAACACTCGGTAAACTTCGGGACCAATTAGCAATTTGGAATGATCTTCAGCACTGACAAAAAAAGACTCGAAACCAATCATCTCTCGAATATTTGCTCGTAAGTTTCCTCATGGAATAAATAACGACTGCTCCATTTTTATTTGGCTATTCGGTTTGTTTTGTAGAGGTGAGTGAATAACTATAGTATTTATCGCAGCTTTCATTTGGTGTCTCTAAAGAGTGCAATGAAAGTTGTTTCTAGTTTTTACCAACTATTAGGTCGATGTTTTACCCACAATTCAGAGCTAGTCCAGAGCGAAGCGACTACCAGGTGCATGACTACAAGAAATAGAAGACAACACTCGCTGATTCCATACAAGGAACTAAGATTGCTGATAAACAATCTCCTGATACGAAAACAAAAGCGAAAACAAAAGTGAGCCTCTTCGGAAGATATGTGAGCCTAGCTCTTAAGAACCTAAAACTCAACTAATATCCTTAATTCACGGACAGCTATACAATGGCTCTAGCCACATGCGCATATTATTCGCCTATTTTTTGGTATACTACCATGATGGCTGCCGTAATGCACCAAGCTCGCAAATAACTGTACATGGTTGACAGTGATTCTTTAAACAAACAAGTAAACTAATTAACGAAGAAACAAATCAACTCACCCTTTGGTTTACGATATCGTTCAGGGATAATGAGGCAGCGGTTGGTGTGCATACCATTCCAAGAAGGACAACCCACTATCTCTTCCCACAAGTATGTTGGTTTTTTATCCTTCGCTTGTTTTACCACTACGTACTTGTAGTAAATTTTTCCAGTAGCCGAACGCAGAGAAATTTTTGTTGTGCCTGATATGAGCGTGTATCCATAATGGGTACTGTTAAGTATTATATTAAAGATTTAGTATTCCGTTTAAAACTATTAGTAATTTTACTTTGGTTACATCAAATTCAAGCAGTTAGTTTAGTGCCCTTATCGGTTTGACTGTATCTACCGTGACGTACACGTACGTATATGTGGTTAACCTTACCCCAGACCGAAGTCAAACCATCCTTACGCCTATTTTCACAATAAATAAATTACGCGACCTTTGCAGACGACACTTGAATGGCTTTTTCAGTGTTTTGACTACCGTCAATCAAAGCTCCGACTATTCGTTCTCCCTGAAGCAAGCTTAAATTTACATCAAAAGTCGGAAAATACGAAATAATCTGTCAATAAATTCAAGTTTGTTTTCTTTCTGAATTTAGAGAGCTAAAATTTTACAAATTCCAGTCGTTACAATTTGATTGACACTACAAAAGCTTAAAATGCAGACAAGCCATCGCCACTAGGTCGCGTAATTTTGAAATTGGGTGTAATTTGGCTATGTAGATAGTTACCAAAAATTTTATTACAGCCTATCAGGATTGGGACCTGCATTGAGAGGACGTAAAAAATGCACACCCCACTAGAGTAGGGTACGGAGTTACTTCATGTTATGTGTAGCAGGCATGCACACCACGGTCGGAACTGATGCATCATGTTTTCGGAAGGCCCATGGTTAGGTGAAAGAAGGCACGTTATGGTTTTAATGCAGCTAGGTTTTCTGTTTTCAGAGTCATTCTGAAATTTGTTGGCCACTCCGTTGTGTGCAGACCGTAGGAGACTACTGTGATTCTAAAAATCCTATAAACCTAGACTGCTGTAATACCACGAACTGATATTTTCCTTCTCCGCTAATGATTACATTATTGACACCGGCAATAAGAATGAGATGCTATTTGAATGGCAGGCTTATACCTTATGGGTATCATTCGTTCTTTTAATGAACGCCATTCCTTGGGTAAAACTGCACCAATCACGAAAATTTGATCTCCTTTGCTAGCATCATATTCAAAATGTGGAGCCAACAGAGCGTTGAACACGATTGTTATATCACCATCCTTTGAAAGAGTTTCAGCGACATTTTGGGGATTCAGTGAACTGAAATAAAACGAAATTGTTATACTAAGTTGATCGATTAGTTGATGGTTTGAAATGATTTGATTGGATAGTTGATGGATTAATGGATAGATCTGATGGACGAGTGAATGGACCCAGGTGAACGGAGATTTTATTTTCAACCAATCAGAGCGCGTTCAGTATTTTTGCGAACGGCCCTCGTCCCCAGGCTACTTACTTCACGGTCGACGAGTATGAGAATCCGCCATTTTGCAACTGGAGTTTATAATAAATTGTTTTCAATAAAGATATGTGGTGAACAACTGTAAATTTAGTCTTCTTCCTGAGTCTAACGTGTAAGTTATTGTTGTACAAATGTTTGTAAGTTTTTATGATAAACTTTTTATTTGGCATTGTGTACTGTACTTAAGGTGGCTCGACCCAATTTTCAAGTAGAGCTACCAGTCGTCTTTGAGTGAAAATTATTTGTTCATGAGCAGTCCGATAGTAAATTACATATTACACCCTTATCAGACAAAGATCAAAGTTTATGATGACGTATGTTATATGGAGATCGGTGCTATTATGGCGACGCCTTAAATGAATTCCCCTTTTTACATATTCTCGATTTTAATGAGTTCTAGGCTTATTCTTGAAAAATGCTCTTGTGATCTTGTAGTTAACATCATTGCCTTTAGCTCTAGCAAATTAAATCAATTTCTGAGAGAGCGTTTTTAAGATATCATCGATGAGAGATTTTAACTGCAAAAATCGAGCGTAAACAAAACAACGTTTTGAATCTCCTACAATTAAAAAGAAAGTAGCACATCTAAGTTAATTTTTCATCTCAAATTGTTGTAAAGATATCAAATTTGGCTACTGAAAGAGACGAGAGAAATTACATTGATTGATATCGAGAAAAGTGAGCCGAACTCATGTATATGGACATGCTGATTCTGCGTCTGTTGCCCAAATTTCGCTCTATTGTTACATAAACTGCAATATTTAAAGATCCCTTCGATAAATTTTGTTTAAAAATTAGTATGGTTGAGTTTTGGTAATAGTTGATATGATATAGCGTTTTCAAATCCATTGAATCATTTTATGGCTATAAAATATTAGCTTCAAATCAGTATATTTTTCAGCCGGATACAGTGGTCGACAACTCATTGATGCATGATGCAGCTCTTTTGTTTTAGTTTGTCATGTTTTCGTGCATTCTAGCACCTGATGCAAATTGCGGAACGTTTCAATACCTTCCGATTACTCTTCCGAGATATAGTAATCGCTAGAAAGAAATCTTTTTAACTGTACATTTCTTTGCAGCATGTCAGCAAATCGTTCTATTTTTACTTTGTCTCCCCATGATTCTGCTATTGACGAGTTTCCATCTGCGGTTGTGTGACAAAACGTTTCTTTCCTTTTTGGCATTCTTATGGAAATTTCATTCTAACAATTACCATATTTCGGAAGAGTGCTCGGAAGGTAATGAAGCGTTCCGCAATTTGCATCAAGTGCTGGAATGCATGAAAACATGACAAACTAAAACAAAAGAGCACACATCAACGAGTTGCCAACCACTGATTCCGGCTGAAAAATATACTGATTTGAAGCTAGTAATTGACCACCTTAAAGGGATTCAATGAATTTGAAAACGCTATATTATATCACCTTCTACCTAAACTAAATCACGCTAATTTTTAAACAATATTTATCGAAGAGATTTTGAAATATTAAAGTTTATGTAAAAATAGAGCGAATTGTGGACAATGGAAGCAAAGTCAGCATGTCAATATACATGAGTACGGCTCATTTTTTTCGAGATCAATCAATGCGATTTAACTCATCTCTTTCCGTCGAGAAGTTTGATATCCTTATAACAATTTGAGATAAAAATTCAACTTAGATGCGCTATTTTCCTTCCAGCTGTACGAGATTCAAACAATTGTTTTGTTTACGCTTAATTTTCGCTGTTAAAATTTTTCATCGATAATATCTCGAAAACGCTCTCTCAGAATTTCGTTTAATTCGCTAGAGCTAAAGGCAATGATGTTAACTACAAGATCACAAGAGCATTTTTTAAGAATAAGCCTAAAACTCATTAAAATCGAGAATATGTAAAAAGGGGAATTCATTTAAGGCGTCGCCATAATAGCACCGATCTCCATATATCATACGTCATCATAAACCTTGATCTTTGTCTGATAAGGGTGAAATATGTAATTTACTATCGGACTGCTCATGAACAAATAATTTTCACTCAAAGACGACTGGTAGCTCTACTTGAAAATTGGGTCGAGCCACCTTAAGTTAATTATTCCGTTCAGTTGATAAATATAAAATTAAAGTTATTAGCAAATTCATGCAGTTGTAGACTCGCCAAAACCATCAGGTATACTTCCATATCGAAAAAACTCATTTTTAAAATCATAGCCCTTATTTACTGTGCTGTTAAGCACGATATTCTGTTTGTAAACCGATTTCCTTTGGGAGACTCGCACTATCAACACTCTCGCCTCGGTCAACTCTCAAAATCACGTATTGTTTGATAAGAAAGAAAACAGCCAAAACACTGAGCGTTTAAATGACGATACCAACAGCTTATTTTCATATTTTAGGCTAAATCTTTCTTAAATGCATAAACATATATTCGCTCATAACTTTAGGGGAATATTTTCACGCAGAATGATAAGTTCTTGCTCCTTCAACATATCGTGACGGTATTGCGTGACAGTTTTGATCGCTGATAAAACGATGGCAAAGCGACAGGAACAGTCAAAGATTAAAGGGAGACTTCTTTCAAACTCTTTTGCTAATTTATGTGATTAAAAGCTTTCAGAAATAATTTTTTCTGATATTTTGCTTGTTCATCAAGGGACCTGGGGACCAGGGCCGTTCATTTTGTCCAATAATGCTTTGCACGCCGTGTTCACCGTTCACCTGGACTGACAGATACATGAAAGCAATGGTAGCCGAGCGGTAAAGCGCCCGTCTGTCACCTCTGTGGTCCCGAGTTCGATTCCCGGACGGGGAATCAATGTGGTTTGCGTTTAGTACTTATAGTTCTACCCTTGCTATGAGTTTTTCTCCAGATCCTCCGGTTTTCTTCCCTCAGTATAAGAACGAACTAGTGAGCTGAGATTTGTATGCATAGAATATTAGAATGTAGTGGTAGTGGTAGTGGGTGAGAGAGTACAGTGTTTCCTCCAGTTAGTGAACAAGTGCTAGCAAGTATTGGGCGCTTAAATAAACATTGATTTTTCATGGATGGACGGATGGATGGATGAGTGGCACTAGATGGATGGATAAATAAATGAACGAACAAATGAACCAATGTATGAGTGGATAGTATAATATACTATAATATTATAGTATAATAGCACTTTGTTCGTCCATGGTAACAACATACATATCATAAACTACAAATTTTGGATAACAAAGTAGCCGTGGGGTGGATTGTTGAATAGGAATTGGTTTCTGAAAAGCTCACCTTTGGGGGGCAACTTTCGCCTCTTTATCAGACGTTTTACCGGACTTAGCCTTGCCAGTTTGTTTGCTTTCGTTCTCAAGAGGTGGTTTTTGATAAAAGTAACCCTAATATATGAATAAAACAAAAAAATATATACTTGAACAATTAGTATAGGAAATCGCACGGTCTTGAGTACAATTCGGAATTAATAGGTACGAGTAATGTTTTGAAAGTTCTCAAAATAGGACGAGCCTTTAGGCGAGTCCTATTTGAGAGTTTTCAAAACATTACGAGTAACTATTAATTCTGAATTGTACGAGAAGATCGTGCGATTTTTTATTTATAATACACTATACAAAATTTCGTTGCCATAGCGACTTAATAGGTACTCTGCAGAGTACAATTAACGATATAATTGTACTCCTCTCGTCCAATCAGAATCGAGTAATTTTGTATAGTGTATTATAAGGGTCATTAAAGTTAAGACAAAGCCTTTAGAAACATGCATTCTTCTTCCGAGATTGCGCTGTCACTCCTAAAAAGTTATATATAGTCACTACGGCCATTTAAACGAGCGAAAATAAGACGTGTTTATTTGAGACACGATTTACATGCATAAAACGCGCTTTTTTCGTAATTTTTGATCACCTGAACGTATCATGGTCCCAGAGGTTTTTCTCTCCTCTCCGGCTCCCCTTAAACTCGAGCTTGCTTGCCGCTGCATGCTTCGCAGCTCAAACATGAGGGGAAATGGAGGAAAAAAATCTAGGCCGAGAGATTTTCTCTCTACCCTTGAATTTGAGCAGTTTGCATTGCTTGCCGCTGCTTCGATGCTCAAACTCGAGAGAAGAGAAGAAAGAAAGTCTCCAGTACCAGGGTGTTTCATCATTGATGATTGATAAAAAAGGTCTGCATAAAAAATGATGGCCATGAAATACAACGAGAAATTTAGAAACTATTGCTATAATTGAAGATAAATTGGTGGTATTGATTCTTTTCACTAAAGAGGTTTTATTTGATAAAATGACTATTTTCAATAATTAAATTAAATTAAATTTAATTTAATTTAAATTTAATAATTTAAATTGTTAATTTGCTAAACTATTCAAACCTGTTTCTGGTTCACGTTATCACTTGTTGATGCTAAAGGATCTTTGACATTTGTTGCATTTTCTGTAGTTGTGGTTGAAGTTTGTTTTTCACCATTTGCAGCAGAACTTGAGTGTTTTGGGGGATGAGAAAGTGTTCGTTCAGTTTCAGAAGTGTTAGTTCCTGTAGAGTTGAGAGAAGAGGAAGATTGTCCTACACCAACTGCAGCATTTTCTGAAGGTTTTTGGAGCCCAGATACTTGTCCAGTGTCACATGTCTCTGTCTTTGTTTCGGCAGATGTCCCGGTCTTTGTTTCAGATGTCCTTGAACTTGTTTCAGATGTCCCTGTCTTTGTTCCTGTAGTGCTGGTTAAAGAAGATTGCCCATCATCATTTGCACCATTTTCAGGAAGTCTCTGGAGACCTGATGATGTTTTTTTAGTTTCAAATGTGTCTGTTGCTGTAACATTACTGGGTGATGATGAAAGTTGGTCATCACCACCTGAGTCTTTTTCATTTGCAGTATTTTCAGGAGATCTCAGGAGATTTGATGATGATTGTCCAATTTCAGATGTGTCTACAGTGTTGGGTGGCGATGAAGATGCTCTCCCATCATCATCTGCAGCTTTTTTAGAAGGACATTGAGGACCAATGTTAATGATCAGTGTTGATGACCAACATTGATTACCTTTAAGTGCATATTGGTTAGTTTCCAAAGAATCTGAAGGTATTTCAAGTTTGCCATCATCTTTGTTAATGTTGTCTTCTTCATCCACAGTAACACTTGACTGATCACCTGTTTCATTTGACCTGGATACTCCATCGTTGACTGCCAGACTTTGTCCTTCCTTGATAAGTGGATCAGCCGAAATAAACGTAGCTATTATGACATCGTTGTCTTGATCTTGGTCAGCTGGTGTCACACCTTCATTTGTGGCTAGTATAAAGGAAAAGAAAAAATAGAAAATGAATGGATTTTAGTTGTTTCTATTTCGTATTTTCCCCCCTCCCTATTCCTTTAACCATTCCTATTTCTTCTCCTTTTTCTGTCATTTCTTTCTAATTCCCTTTCCCCTGTTTGTTGTTTGTTTGCTTTAAACACTCTATGCGAATCAAGATACACGGATGACTGAGGACATCATGGAGCCTTTTTGTCAGTTGAGACAAAATAAATAGACTCCCCTCTGAACTGGTAACAAATATGCAAATACCTAAGTCGACGAGAAAGTGAAAGCGAAACGACGATTATTTCATAAAGATAAAGCACGGAGAGAAACGAAACGACGATCGATAGGTTTTTTCATAAAGATAAAGCAGAGAGATTTTGAAATACCATACAATTTTGGGAAAAGGTTACCTTTTTACGGCTTTTCTTTTCATTTTTAAAATTTTTGATTCAAATAGTTCCGATTTCTTAATTTGAATTATTATAATGTTAAATATCTACATACAATCTCTTTTAAGCTAGCCCGTCTAGAAGAGTTCTATTTCTCGAAAAAAGGTACTTGATTTACATTGCGGCGGCGAAAGAGATCCAAAACATATTTAAAAGGATTTCTCCCAAAAAATCCTTACAAAATTTGCTTACCTTTACTAGAATTTTCCGATGTTTCCGAGTTGGTGCTGTCTGTTTGTGAAGTCTGGTTTGCTGTTTCGGTATTTGTGTCTTGGCTTGTCGATAAATCGAAGCCGACTCGTTCAGCACAAGCGGGACAAAACTTGAAGTTAACATGTCCTTGAGCCAGAAATGTCTCCAAAAGACTGGGGTCACTACAGTTAGGGTTTTTACATCTCATAGCTGAAGATTTTGCTTGAAATTACCAGCCATGATTCAATTAACCTTTCACGCCAAACAACATGTGCTGACTTGCACATACAATTCGTTCCTAGGAAAAGTGTCTTTGAGCTGCCTTTCTTGGAAATGAGCCGGAAGTAAATTTAGCACACCACATCACGTATCTTCATCACGCAATGCAGTCACGCAAGTCCTGACGATATCGCAGGAAACGTAACTGGCCCAGTACAACAGGATAAGGGCTAGCTATAAGATTACGAATGGTAAAGCTGTTTCGCTATTTAGAAAAATTCCTTTGTTTCTATTTTATTTATTCTATATTAATGTTCTTCTACAAACACGAACAAGAAACGGATTTGGGATTTGGACCTCGATGAGCTGGGGCCTAGTTCCATTGGGCCTTATAGGAGTGACGTCATTCATGTGAGAAATAACTTCCGGGTTAAATAAAAAAACATCATTTCCGAGAATCTTTGATTTAATTCTTCGTAGAAGGATTTGCTTTCAACAGTTCTGACAGTCGCAAGTGTACAGTAATTATTAGAAAAGATTCGTCTTCATTATCTGCCGTTGCATGTTGCGTTCCTGAATCCAAAAATACTTCAAAACTTGAACACCCGCATAGATATCTCCCGTGACAAATGTTCTTGTCACACAATAGTGTCACACAATAGCTAGAGGGAGAAAGATGCCCCAGATTTTGAAAGCTTTATTTCTTCACTTTTTTCATTAGTCAACTTCTTGTCGTTGTGCAGTCAATAATCTGACATTTGGGAAAGTTTTGTTAAGGCTTGCGGGATATGCATGTATGACCAATAAGTCTACACAGCTAATTCATAATCAACAAATTGAAGATAGTTGCGCTCGTGATCCCACTTGAGTTTTAAACATTTTATGACGTCAAAAGCATGTCAATAAGAGGACAGACAACTCAAAACCATCTTCAATTCGTTTTATACAACAATTATTTGAGATAAAAGTTAAAAAATCCTTATCAAACGGGGCAACACAACGAGCGCGCGCGCCGAAACGCGTCAGCAGTGTGTTAGATCGCGAGATAAGCATCAAGTGTTGTAAAATAATTATTTACAGTATCAGGCCACGGTTGCATGAAGGGTGCACTTGAATAGCGCTATACCGGCCATTTGATACATCCTTCATAAATCCTTATCCGGTGAATAACATGATGGCGTTTTTTGACAAATTTATCAACTGGATGAAGATTTATCCACCGAATAGCGCTACCAACCCTTTGGGATAATTACCATATTGTCTATAAATACATCTCCGGCCCGTGAGTTCTTAATCCACCGGTTTTCTCTGGTTTGATTAGCAAGTAATGGAACATAAGAAAAAGGATTCGGTTACCAGAAATAATTAAAACAGCACGCGCTCGCCAGTCAATTTTTCCGGGGGCGAAATCTCATTTGATTCCAGTCCTATATCGGCCAAAACGAAAACTAGAAAGACACGTTATGCTCTAGCTATACACTCTGTGAACGCGCATAAACCATTTACTAGCTTAACTGCATTATCACAATAACAACAGACACAATTGCAGTGGGGCGGGCATCTCGTTTTATTCATGCTACAAGTCTGACGGAGAACGGTAAAAGATTCAGATATTGGTATATATGATAACTAAACTAGAATATATCGTTATCTGAATGAATTTAAAAAACAGAGAAAGTAAATTGAAATAAACGATGAACAATGCCGACGTACTAGGAAAGAGAGATACCTTCAAGTGTCAAATATTCCTTTCTCGTTGCATGCTGAAATACTCTGAACACAATATACCCTTTCGATATGATTATCACAAAACGGCTATTGTCTTAAATTAACACAACAAATACTTGGCACGTGGCATAGCCTTGCGCCCGGCTTAACAACTCCTACTGGACTGTGTGCATTTCGTAACGCTATTGAATACATATCTTAAGACGAAAATCAAACTGCATCCGCTTACTAAAAATAGCCCAACTGCCGTCGACTCAGGATATCTATTTGTGCGATGTGTAATCAACAACTGATTCCCAAGCACTGCAGACGTGTTTGAGAAGAATGTCCTGTGGGATATCAAAGGTCTGCTTGTCCGCTTCCAAGAACAAATCAAAATATTCTTGAAGCCTGCGATAGAGAAAAGTCTTTAGAAATAAACATAGGACACAAAGAGCTTGGAGTCTTGGTGACAGAGATCACAAATGTGTCTCACTGCCTAACTTTGTTTGGACAAAATTGCGCGCAAAACCGAGTTGCACCCTGAGTCTACCCCTCAACTGCTGCGCGCAACAGATGCAAAAGAGAAGTTCTATTTCTGCAACGTTTTCCTTAACGTTGCGCGAAACACTGCAGGGATAGACACATGGTGAAACCTCTTTTGCGCGAGATGTTCCAAAGAACGTTGCATTTTGTACCTGGGCCTTTAGTCTGTCGACCTCCAAAATAATCATCTCCAAATATTCAGGGGTCGTAACGAGAGAAATTTTGTCTCGAATGAACCCGTATTTTCGCTCTCATATATCGAATCCTTCATCCATATTTTTCAGAATGACTGATCTGTGATGCCATAAAGCTGAGTGTTACCTTAACTTCTGAAAATCGGGCTCAGAGGGCACCTTGCAAGCGATTCATGGAGGAGTATCTTTGAATGAAGGTTTGCAAACAAAGGATCATAGGAACTAGTGAAAGATATAATTTTTAGCATGAGAATTCGTATAGCCTTCTTACCCTAAATCAGCATATTGTCCCTTCTCTTCATTTAAATGAAGCATTATCAGTTCGAGAAGAACTACAGATAATTGAGTGGAGTCTGCATCTTTGAGGAATTTTCTAAACTTTGCTTGCATTTGTTTTGTAAGGAGGGTTTTGAAACAGTCGGGTAAATCTTCAAAGGGATCCTGAAATATTGAAATAATACAGTATTACATCATTGCTGAGGTCGAGTTAACTGCGTGAAATGATCACGTTACCGCACGGTCATTACACGACACGATATGACACGACATGGTCACGGCACCATACGGTCACGACACGACACGGTCATGACAACACATGGTCACGACACAACATGGTCACGCCACTATACGGTCAAGAAACGACATGGTTATGATATGACACGGTCACGACACGACATGGTCATGACACGAATGGTCACGACACATGGTTACGACACGACATTTTCACGACATTACACGGTCACGACACGACATGGTCACGAAATGAATGGTCACGACACAAATGGTAACGACACGATGCACTCACGAAATATCACGGTCACGAAATAGGAATAAAAAAGGTATGGTTTCACTCAAAAGCGCTGAAGGTTTCATTCTTATAGGAAATATGCTCCAACAACTTCCTTACCTGGTTCTGTTTCATTAGGATTTTAGCTTTTTCCTGTGCTACAATTTGCCAAAAATGGATGATATGACGTAGTTCACAACATTGCTCTGCCTACAAGATAAGACGCTAGTGTTTAAAACATATCCCTACCAGACACTCCAATTATTAACGTTACAGTTTGGGGAACACTGCTACTATTTCAAAATCGTTTACTCTTTTAAGTTCACAAAAAGCACGTTCTAGTTACATATAAAGAAGATTGAACGTGAACTCTAAGGCGTACGCTTGACAGTTGCAGTTAAGACAATGGTTCTCGATCATATATTTTACCTTCCGGCTCCTTAGACCCCTTTCTTGAGGTATATGAAGAACGTTGTGTAGATAATGGCTGACCAGCTGTTTGGGGTCTCCCCCGCTGGAAGCAAGAAAGCCAATGGCTAACTCTAAGGAGTTTTTGACCTCACAGACATCATTGAGTCGACGATAGCTGGACGTGATCATCTTTACTGATGGTGGTGTGATCTTTTCCTGGAAAACATTGTTATATTAAGTCGTTCTCTCGCTAACATTACTACATAACAGACAACAGGTAGGTCCATATCAGCATTATAGAGACTTTGCACCATCACGTGACGACAGCCATGACAAGAGGCAGGAACAATAAAGCCTGGACTAATCTGGTTTACATGAGAAAGAGTGTTTTCCAGAGGGAAATCGACTCTATTGTTGTGCCTCCTGTCATGGCTGCCATCACGTGATGATGCAAAGCCTCTATTACTGCCATTTATTTAACTTGCTTTACGAAATATCCGCGTATTGGCTGAGCTATGTTTACTGGGCAATGAGATACACAAAGACCTTTTTGAATAATATTTTGTCAAAAGGCTTACCTGTTTGATTTTAGATCTCACCGAGAAAAATATATCCTCTTCGTTTTGTCTCATGAAATTAAATTGCATTTCCTAGAAAAAATATTTTAGAATCAACCGTTTTCATCGAATGCAGTGACTGCAAAATATACATATTAGGGTGTAGTCCCACGCAATCCCCTTCTTTTGGGATTCCTCTGTTGGCCGTCCGAGAAGGACTAGGCCAGCACAGAAACCCCGTTTATAAAAACAACCACAAGAGAACCCAAAAGTGGAAAACAGTAAGAGGCGTCTGTCCTTTTATCAATCATTCTCACCTTAAAAATAACAATACTTTTCCCTCGAATTAACCTGTCAATCAAATGCCTTTGTATCGCTGACCAATCATACTCTACTTGAGTTCCCTGACCAACTGCGAGTGAGTAATTGCAGTGTGCATGAATTAAAGGAAGTAGGTCACGCTCAGCGTCGTACGATACCAGTTGAGAACGCGTGACTTCTGTCACACGAACCTCTGAAGCGTTACTGAAATAAAATGAAACTGGAGTGATGATTATTGTCTTGCATTACAATATTGTTTGCGTCTGTGTATGCCATCACATTTGATCTCATGAAGCCCAGCTCAGAGCTGCCATTGAGCTGCCGGAAATGGCGCTATATAAATATGTGTTTATTATTTATTATTTATTTGTTATTTACGATGGCTTATGGTGATTTTGCAAAGTATTTGCGATATATAACACGTGCGCTCTTGTCTTTGCCTGAGATGAAATTGCCACATTCTTCAACCACGTATCTTGTGTGGTGGTTCTTGAGGTGTAGGTTAACACGGTGAACTAAAGCAGTTTTCGTATGAGTGTGAAACTGACCACACCGTGCCGTAACAGTGCCAGATGTGCATGACATTTGAATTTTTTTCGTAATCATACCGTGACTTCTCTGTGCCCGTTCTCACTGACCGTAACAGTGACAAATGTCCATAACATAACCATACCGTGCCTTCTCCGTACCGTTCTCACATTCATATGAAAACTACTCTAATACACCTAAGCTGTGGAATTCATTCCCGCCAAGGGCATCGATGAAATATTTCTCTTTTCATTCCTATTTTCCTTGAATTCAAATCGACGCATTTCTTTTCCTTTACTTTCCATGTACACACTTACCTTGCAGTACCATAAGTGATGTTGAGATAGCTCTCCAAGAACTCATTGTGTGATTTAATGAGGTAAAACAGGACAGCATTTGTACAGGACTGGTGTCCATTGCTGATTGGTAGTAAGTAGGATAAAGGAGTCTCATCATTCATCGCCTTGCCGCAAGTTTCGCTAGACAACCGAAAGCTAACTGAAAACAACAAAAATATATTAAGCTAATGATGTAGATTGTGTCTATGTAGACTATATGTGTCTATGTAGGGTTTAGTCCATAAAAACTGTTTGTAAGTTGTAATAACCCCACAGATAACCTAATTTTAGTCAATTGTGGCCCTTTTCAAATATCTATTTGATTTAAAATCTCTACTGACCTTCTTTATCTAAAGTATTACATACAACACGCCAAGCGCCTTTGAAGCTGTTAAAAAGAGACTTGAACTCACACTTTGCTTGTCCTTAAAGTGAGTGAACATAAAACAACCATTACATGATTTGATAAAGTGTTCATATTTTAGGGCATACCACAAGCATCAGTACTTGGTCTCTTTAATTCACAATGCTGGTTGGTTTCCGTTTAAAATTAGAATTTCATTATTAAAGCCTTTTATAATTGTGGTGTTCCCCGAGCTCGAATTCTGGGTCCAGTATGGTCTAATATTAATTCGCATTATCAAGAAAACTATAATACTAAGAGAGTGAATCTTGCGGATTGATGTCTGCATGGTGTGTTTGGCGCTTAAGGGTATTTTTAGTAACAGGCACATTGCGCGGACATCAATACTGTTTTCACTCTCTAAGCAACTCGCTCTCTCTCGCTCTCATTGCATTAGCTAATATTTACGTAGTGTTAAATGAATTAAGAAGAGTCTTTTCAAATGGAGGTGTTTCTCAGGCATCTGTTTTGGGGCCTTCCGATCTATTGCCGGGATTGGTATCATCATCATCATCATGTGAGGTCAATATGTTTTTTATTGTATGTTTTTTGTTTTTTGTTTTTGTTTTTTGTTTTTTGTTTTAAACTGTAAACAATTTTCTAAACATAAAATTAATATTACCAATAAGAGTTTTCTGAAATTCTTTGATCGTCATTTCCATGGCTTTCTTCTTATCAAGTCTTCTGTTACAATGGTCCATCAGAAACCTTTGTAATCTGTGTATATCAGGGATGTAGCGCGCAACGCGAAGTTTGTGTTCCTAAAAATGATGTGAACACAAGATTTGAAAAAACTTAAAACTCCTAGGATTCATCAATATCGTCATTTTGATTCTTAAATAGAAACAAACACCACATTTAATACATTCCCCAAAAGCGAGCGCTCCAAAGTTCCTCTATACATACTAATACAGATACAGATACAGTTTATTGGAGCTTATTGGGTAAAAATATCATTAAAGTATACACATAATCTGCACATATATTTTATATTGTAAAGGATGATATTTAACGTCACTTCATTCAAAAATGATCTTCCAGGTAACGGACAGTGCTAGTCTATCCCCACGGTTATTTGAAGCCACACTGCACTATCCAGATTAGAGGGAAGACAAAACAAGGATGTGAGACAGTACACCCTCTACCCCCTCCCTCCATCAATACTCCGTCTTACAGCCATTTCAAGCTACGCTGAACAACAGAGATTAGAGAAAAGTTGAAAGAAGGATGTGTAAGACAGTGAATCCAATACCCCATCCTCCATCAGTCCTCCATCATATGTGTATTATTTAAAGCTACATTGAGCTACACAGATTAGAGAAACGTTGAAGCAAGGATGTATGACAGTGCAACCTTTACCCCTCCCTCCATCACTGCTACACCCTAAAGGTATTTAAAGCTTCACTGAGCTACACCGATTAGAGGGAAGTCACAACAAGGATGTGAGAATTGCACAGCAACTGGAGTCGAACCGTGACCCAATCATTTAGACCGTCGGGCACAAATCAACTAAGCTATCCTGGCTTGGTCTTTCACGATCATCACGATTTTAACATTCTTGTAGTAGTTACCTCTTGGAAGAAAACTCGCAAAACTTCACAACGCCGATTCTTCTTATCAGCCGCCATCTTCTCTGAAAACATCTGCTTTGCGTGTTCCACAGTAATCCTTGCTCGATATCGCCAGAAACATGGATTCGTTGAATTGAGTTGGTCGGGACGCTCGGTTGGATCGACCTCGTAAATCTCTCTCATTAGAGGATTGGTACCAACGCGTTGATCCTCCGACAAGGTGGCAAAACAGGTCTGAATACGTTCATCGAGGGACTAAAATATAAAACGTATAAAATATAAATAATTCAACCTTAATAAGCTAAAAACTAAAACTAAGGACGTTCGCGGGCAAAAAGGTTACCGTAATTTTTACTTCATACTTTGCATGGTGAGATATTGTCATCATAGAACCAATTTTCTCGTCGAAGATCGCTTGCGCGCAAAATCTATACGAGTCGAGCATAGAAGTCATTTTTTTGTAGAAAAACTATATGGATTGCTCAATGTTTATATACACGACCGCTTAATAACCAATAGAAATATTGTATGTGTAAATACTTAAAAAATGGCTGTTGTTTTTAATTTGAGTTGGCAGTCATGAGCGACGCTTTTCCGCGGCGTACCTCGAAGGTTATCACGGAAATCCGTGTTTCTATTATGATTTTACCATACTTTTTTTCTCAAATTAAGAAAATTAGCATCCTATATAATTATTCATCAAACATGGAAATATGAATTTGGGGTTACCGTATTCGTTTCCGATCGAGATATTGAGCCATGAAGTTTGAAAATTTGGCCGCCATCTTGAATACCGAGAAGAGACTGGGTCCAGTAAATCTTTTCCATTCTCTTTTCTACAGTTTTTCAGCCTGAACAATTTTTTTCCTTTTTTAATTTCTTCCTTTTTTAAAAATAATCGAAAAAGTGACTAACGCAACAAAAAATATTAGGCCGCCATCACGGATTTATTGAGGTGGCGCGCGCTAATGTGCGCAGAAAAGGAAGAAAAATTGTTCGCTTGAACAATGCCCGCGAACGTTCTTAAGACTTTTTCATTCCTTTCTTTCACATGCCCATAATGTCTTGCACCTTGGGGGGGCTTGGGGGGGGGGGGGGGGAACTAGCATTTAGAAGGACGCTTTTTTGACAGAAAAACTTTTCAAAATTATCTGCAAGAGGTATTTTGTACTGACTTGTTTTCACTTTGTGGGTATGTAAGCATTTTTATACGGTTTCATGCTGCTTTCTCATCGAAACCATTTGGTATGTTTTGCATAATAATAGTTGCCCACCAAAGACAAAAGGCTTTATGGGTCATGTGAAAGTAGTGAATTGTGTTTGGATTTTCCATAAATAAGCTGTGAACTTACTGATAAAACGGGATCAATGAAAGATGAAGTAAATTCGAACTCCCACTGTCTTCTATTTCCTGCAGATGACAGCACGCCATTCCCAAAGAACAATGGAACACCTATGCAAAAAGCAATATGATTGACTCGTTGAATGAATGAATTGCAGAACGAACGAACGAACAAACAGACAAAGTTATTAATGAACAGTTTGGCGGTTGAATTAATGAATGTCCAATTTAATCATAGGATTATAGATTATTCAGTAACAACTAGCCATTGAATAATAGTGGGAGGCGAACGAGGGGACGAAGGGAGGGATGGATAGATCGATGGATGAATGGACGGATGAGCGAACGAACGAACGAACGAGCGAACGAATAAACAATGGACGAATAAACAACGGACGATTTGATGAGCAAATGGACTGGAATAAATAAATCCGTGTTTAGTTGTCTCACTGACTAACTGAATTACTGGAAAATAATTGCAGACAATAACGTGAATAGATGATGTTCCACTAACGTTTTGCACAAAAACGTGTGATGCAATTCAACACATCGTGAACTGTCAAGAGAGCTTCGTCTTTACTACGATTAAGAGTCGTTGCCAGGCAATGCAGATCATGTGTCAAATGTGCCCACACAAACTCATTCAAAGTGTCTTGTTGTACAGGTGGTGTAAAGAGTTTGACAGTGTCCTGCATGAAAATGACAAACAATACTTTATACAATTACATGGAATTTAACTGAACTTTATCCCTCTCCTCTGGGTCGCTTTTCTCCCGTGAGACTTCTTGATGAGAGACCTCTCGGAGGAAGAGACCTTTCGGGGAGAACTCTCGAGGAGAAAAACGACCCAGACGGCACGCTGAAATTCTGGCTACGACAGTAGCTTTGACATTAACTATACTTGGCCGACACGTGAAAAGTAGCAAAACATATGCGGACAAATTGTAAAAAATATTTCAACACCGGCCCTTAGCAAACACATTGACAGGCGGAGGCTTGATTTCCACCTTATTCGGCCGGGATTAGGGAATGCGTAGATGACCTTTATAAGCATTAAAAGTACAGCTAGCCTTTCGAAAGTGGAATGAAAATTGAATTCGATAACTATTATTTCGGGGATATTTTTAGATTAAAGTTTTGGATTTGATTACTCATCAAAATAATATGAAGAGTATATGTAGTTTTCTTCGTTGAAGACTAGAATTTTATGCAAGAAAAATTAGAGAAGAAAAATAGTGTTCTTAAAGATTCACCTCTGGGTGTCTACAGCCTCCTATTAACATTGCAGAATGCATGATTAAGCGCATTATGTGGACAGCTGCAGGTGAAACGGTTCTTCCAGTTTCTGCGGAAGACGTTGAAGGGTTGGGGTTACCAAGAATATGTCCACGACTTGTACGGTCTTCACTATATCATACAAAAACAAAAAGAAATTCAAAGGGGTATAGATTTTTCTCAATCTCATTAACTCAATAATTATTTATGAGGTAATCAGCCAACCAGGTGTCTCAAATTAGGCCACTTCATGAACTTTGAAACCCCAGAAAGTCCGCTTTAAAGTACTTTGAAATGATTTCAAAGTCCTTGGATTTAGAAATGACTTCCAGACAATCCCGTGTGTTTTATTCCACTTATCTTACCATAAATGTACTTTGGTAACGATTTCTATAGTGACTCTTAGAAAAACATAGTTCCCTACCGAACTTTGGATTTTAAAGCATCCAAAGATTCTTGAAATCATGGTCAATCAGTACCGAGACTTGAACTTCTAACCAGTATCTTACTAATTCCTATTGCTTACCACTAATCCACAAGCTAACTCGTTGATCATAACGTAACTTTTTGAACTGTTATAGAAATTATCCGATCATGCATAACTATTACTTCTTACAAACGTTCTTGATTTTAGCAATAGCATGGTCATTGCTTTTGAGGGGAGTCTTACCTTCCACAGTATCTCCTGCTGACGAACCAGCTATGACAAAATTCCCGGACGCGTTTCGCCTTCTGGCCTCTTCAACGTACTTGTTCTCGCGTGACTTGGTCTTCTGATTTTGATTTGCATACGGGGTCTCTCTTGGGAGTGCTTCATTTAGAAAATTAAGTTAAAATGGATAAAAAGGATAAAAGGTTTTGTTTGTTGTTTATTTTATGCCATTGTCGCACGTCGAACGCACGCAGCGTTCCATTCTTCCTTCGAATTCATGCTCTTCTCTTTTCGTACTTCTCTAATGCACACTGCTTCCATTATTTGCCTCGTCATGGCGTCATTTTGGTACGTTTTCCTAACACTCATTTTGAAGTCCTGGATGTTCCCATCGTGTTTCTGTCTGCAATGGTTCCATGGCGGTCATCCCTGTTCCTTATTGTTAAGCGAGGTTGGGTGTTCCTTCCCTCGGGTGTACGCGTTTCGGGATGTTTCCCCTATGTATACGTCATTGCACGTCTTGCATCTTACTTCGTACACGATTTCGTTCTTGGAGAAATCTCCGTTTCCATTCGATCTGCATACAAAACAATCTTCGCGCTGGAATCTTCTCTCTTTCATCGGGTTTGATCAGAAGACGAAGTCACGCGAGAACTTAACAAGTACGTTGAAGAGGCCAGAAGGCGAAACGCATCCGGGAACTTTGTCATAGCTGGTTCGTCAGCAGGAGATACTGTGGAAGGTAAGACTCCCCCCAAAAGCAACATGAGCATAACTATTTAATTAGTTATTAGTAAAAATCTACTAGTATTCTAATGCAAATCTCGCATTCTGATTGGCTACTCTACTCACCTTCTAATAATGATAGAAGGTGAGTAGAGAAAAATAAGGATCCGTGATTTGCAAATTATCAGCAAATTTCTATAGATAAATCATGGTTTTTAATTATATTTGCCATAAATACCACCAGTGATATTTATACAAAATAACACGTTACAAATGATAACATATAAGCTGAAATTTTTTTGCAATTTTGATAAAAAAACTGACACTGATTTGAATCACCTGTCTCTACGGACCGTACTTCCAAATGTGAAAAAAGTGGCTTTCAAGCCTAAACTAACTAAGATAACTCAGCAGTATTCAAGTAAAATAGCAAAACTTAGTGAAAAACTACTTTGTTTTCGTTTTTGGTCGATTTTCGACGTGATTGACTTCACTGAAGTCACAGAAAAACAAACTTCAGTAAGCGAGCAAGTGGTCATTTGTAAGGAAAAAAACCGGTAGTTTGAAAAAAGGATGAGACAAAAAACTTTCTAAATTAGATAAACAGGGAATACATAAGTGTATAATAACTTTTTATTACCTTTCAATAACTTTTCTGATGGATTCCTTCAGGTTGAAGCCATAATTAGAAAAGCTTCACTTTCGCCGAATCAGTTCACGGCGAGCCGGTCGGTCAGCTCGATCCTTTTTCGTCTTTTCGCCCCGAATAATACAAAGAAATCTCCACAAGCATCAGATAACCCTTACTTCTTTTGCTTAATGAGCTTTTCGACTTTCTTCTATGATCAAAATCACTTCTTTTTAGGAAAAGAAAGCTTCTCAGTTGGTCTGACTGTCGATTTTCCTCGGCTTCCAAAAGAAGACAGTTGCCATGGAAACTTTAATTTTTATGCGTAGCTTTGCGCGAAATTTCTCAGTTTTTTAGGTTAAAAATTATCACCAAATTTTGTTTGATAAATTTTGCATTAGAATACTAGTAGAGTTTTACTAAAACAATTAGACTACTCGTTATCGGGCTTCGCCCGCGTCAACTATCAGCCGATAGAAAACTCGAACTCGTTGTCTAATTGTTAAATAGTATTGGGTGAGTTTTACTGCAACAATGCACACGACAAGGAGTTGCACCGTGTGCCCACCATAGATTTGAGAGGTTTACAGTTACAACAGTTACAGGTTTAGGATCGAATTCAACTTCTACATAATTAGAGTAATTTTGCAAACTCTGCGAGACGCGAGAGCAGGACATAAAATGACGAATATATCACATTCGTTCGTTGCGTGACTACCGTGGCAATGGCCCGACGCCACATTAAAGACGCCATTTTAATTGTTTTCACGTCCTCTTTTTGATGTCGTCAGCGGTCATTTCTAACAAAATTCATCTGTGCGTGCGTCGTCCTCTTTAATGTCGCGTCGTGTTTACTTAATCACTCTATAGTTTTGGCAACGATGCGCGCAACAATTGTATGGCGGGGTCAACAACATGGATCGCAACTGTGTTGCGCACAATGTTGCAGAAAAAATTACACCGAGTGACTGCGTCTTTAATGCACTATGACACGATACAAGTATTGAAATTGCGTGAAAGATGCGACGAACATGAACTTCTTTGCGTGACGATTAATTGACATACCGTGACAAAATGAATTATCACGTGATATTAACCGGCGGACCACGTTAGTACTTCAGAGGAAAATGTACTTACGGACTCTTCATATCCAACGGTTTATTTCCAGATAGAAGTTGATGTGCTCTTCCACCGATACCTGACTTGCATTCAGGACAAGTAGATTCTTGGTTTGCTCGTCCACACTGCAAGGAAAACACAATTCTGTAATTCGTGATTTTGATGGAAATGACTTTGCAGTAAGTTACTTACTTCTCCAATACAGTAGCGATGTCCAGCAGGACATTCTGTTGATAAAACACATTGGTTACTGATATAATGAAATAATATACATGTATATATGAAACACATTTTTACATATGAAATCTGGTAAAGATGGAAATAAAAATCAAACCGCCAATGGAGGGATATAACTCGTAGATTGAGCTATATGTGCAGAGCGGAAGTCCATGAAACATTGAGAGCTGAATGTTTTTACCCATTTAGTATATTTTTTTACTTCCATGAAGTGCCTCAGTTTGTGTAATCCTTAGCCTTTAGTAGCAATTTCAAGTCATAATTCAGGGTTTGCTTTATAGCGTGCACGACGGCCAAAACTTGAATTCATTGCTGAAGACGTATGATAAATGATGGTGTGAGTCCAATTCGGTCTGTAATCATACGAGGGATAAACAAAATTGGACAACCGCGTAGCGGGAGTCCAATTTGTTTATTCCGAGTATGATTATAGACATAATGATATGACCATCAAAAATTCTCGATCCTGATTGGTCGGCTGCTTCATGATTTTTTCGAAATCACTGTGCAAAAAAGACGAAATCACTGAAATCACACATGTGCAAAAAAGTGAAATCGCCCACGCTGATTGGCTGAAAAACAATGAGCTGTCAGTTTCAACCAATCAAAGTGTGTTGGAAGTGATTTTGAAAGTACGCGCGCGTGCAACATGTCCTCGCGCAACTTGCAACAATTTTCTGCGCGCGCTAATCATGATCATCTGGCATCTGTTTTGAGAATTTTTCTTTGATCAAAATATTTTTGATGGCCATATTATTACAAGAAAATCGATTTTGAACATCTTGATTTTTAACTACACTCGTGATATTTTTTTCAAACTGCACTCGAAGCCGTTCGATTTCCTATACGAATTGGACGACACGAAGTCCTATTACTAATTAATCATGACTATTACAACTTCCGAGAAAAGTATTTTCATGCTAATCAATGCTAAGTGCAACTAAAATGACCAAATTTTGTTGAAAAAGCGAGAAAAAATAGTGAAAAATCTCTTGAGCGCGCGCTTAATGTCGTAGCAATTACGTGACTGCGCGCGCTAAAAATGCGAAATCTGATTGGCTCTGGCATAACTATTACAATTTCCTCAAATCTGATTGGTTGAAAGACTGCTCTATTTTTCACTAATCAAACTGTAGGTTGTAATTGGGTAGTGTAATTGGACAGTTGGCTGTAATTGGACACCTGTAATAGGACAGTTGTAATCGGGCAGTTGCCAAAGCCAATCAGATTTTGCATTTTGTGCGCGCGCAGTTACGTAATCGCTACGCCATTAAGCGCGCGCTCAAGAGATTTTTCACTATTTTTTCTCGCTTTTTCAACAAAAATTTGGTCATTTCAGTTGCGCTTAGCACTGATTAGCATGAAAATATTTTTCTCGGAAATTTTAATAGTTATGATTAATTGGTAACAGGACTTCGTGTCGTCCAATTCTGTCTGTAATCATACTCGGAATAAACAAGTCCAATTTTGTTAAATCCTCGTATGATTACAGACCGAATTGGACTCCACTCGGTCCTATTACCATCATTAATCATAACTATTACAACTTCCGAGAAAAATATTTTCCTGCTAATCAATGATAAGCGCAACTAAAATGACCAAATTTTGTTGAAAACGCGAGAAAAAATAGTGAAAAATCTTCTTGAGCGCGCGCTTAATGTCGTAGCGATTACGCGTGACTGCGCGCGCTAAAAATGCGAAATCTGATTGGCTCTGGCAAGTGTCCGATTACAACTGTCCTATTACAGGTGTCCAATTACAGCCAACTGTCCAATTACACTATCCAATTACAACCTACAGCTTGATCAGTGAAAAATGAAGCAATCTTTCAACCAATCAGATTTGAGGAAATTGTGATAGTTTTGATTAACTGATAAATACTAGACACTTTATGGAGCGAAATTGGTTTCCTGTATTGCGTGATGTTGCATCAGACTCATTGTACGTTGCATTACGGTCAAAGACGCCGCATTGTCTACCGTATTCGACGCTATAGATCAAACGAATGATAAATACAATTGTTATATACCAACTGTCAAAGTCAATTTTTTCCGTGTTCTGATTGGGCGAGAGCGCATCACGTGAACGTCAATAAATTTTGCTGTTTCCCCCAGCAACAACTCTCAGCGGGCAACAGTGAGTTTTATTGACCTGTAATAACAAAACCGAAAGTAGATTGAGCTTTGAAGGCGCGTTTTTGGCAGCGCGCGCGCGTTTACAAATTCACTCATTCGGACATGAATGAGGCAGCTCGTGTTTTAATATTGTCAAACTTTTAAGACCAATATACAACATTTATTCCGAGAAAAAGATGATAACCAACCAGGAATGTCACCAAAAGAGCTGCAACAATTCTCCGAAAAACTATGTGCGAAAAAAGGTCAGTTTTGTGTGAATTTTGATTAAAAACTTTAACTGCAGGCAGCGACGTTTTGCTTTTTATTTTGTTCTTTGACAGTTGGTATATAACAAAACACTTATTGACTGGGACCTCGGGAAAGCAATATGTTTTGTGGTCCCTCGACCGCTAATGTTTCCCTCGGCTCCGCCTCGGGAAACATTGGCGGTCTCGGGACCACAAAACATACTGTTTCCCCTCGGTCCCAGTCAATAAGTGTTAATTCCATTACATACAATGTATATAAATCTCTCATTTTATCAGTATCTGAGGTATTTGTTACAATTTGCGTCTCAACTGAGTCCACAGTCATTCAATTACACTATAGATTTTACAAAATGTCAATTAGATCCACTGAGTTATTTTGGCCAAGTTACAAAAGATAACTACAACTAGCTGACTCGTCAAAGGTCACGGTGAATAAAATGAAACATGTTTGCATTTTGATCAAATAATAATAATATAAAGACTGAAAGTCGAGTCAGATCAGTGCCGTTTCGTTTCCTACTTATTTCAACATTCTCTCTTGTGCTGATAGAGTACAAACACGAACTAGCGGCTCGACTCACGGCCTATGTTTCGGGCTATGTTTCAGGCAATTCGTACTCAACATGTTTTCGTTTGCTCTTTATTTTAACATTTACTCGCGTGCTGATAAAGTACAAACACTAAAAACTTGGATGACCTTGATGACCTTGCAGCGACAATTTTGTTGCTTGACGACAGCATATATAGTTACTTACCAGGAGAGCGACGTAAAAAATTCCACCCAGAAAGGATTTCACTCTAGATGCGATGGAAATTATTCCAAGCAGAGTAGTACAATACAAAATGTGGCAAGCAATAAGAAATTAACTATCAGCAATTTCCCCTAACATCCTACACATCCAATCTTAGCGAAGTGTGAACACGAAGTTGTTATGTCCGTCATTTCGATCGACCATCTTGAAGGCTCCACGATTTAAACTCATGGAGGAGTCTCAAGTAGAATTTCAACACTCCACGATAATAATTAAATACAGACCTTGTTTACAGAAGACGCCTTTTAGATCGTTCAATTCTAAATCAAGTTTCTCCATACAATCGGCTAAAGAATTCGAGCAAATGTCATCGATCTATCGCTGCATTTGAATAACACAGGAGTCCCGAAATCATATTTCCTTTAATCTCGTACCCACGTCCTCGGAGACCCAGGGCGTCAGGGAGGGGAGCGAAGGGGAAAGGAAAGAGGGGAAAAGGACGCCCTGGGCTTTTGACTACCCCTAACTTGTCTTGAGGCCAAACGTCAACAAAGGCTCTGATTGGCCTCATTACCAGACAATTTAGTACTTTTCTCAAAAACATTTACATGAGTGACTGGGAAAAAGAAACAGGGAGAATAAGATCAGGGGAAATTAAATCAAAAGTAGAATTATTTTTAAGTGTAAAATACAAACCTCATTTTGAGGAATATTTAGATATGATCAAAGATTTTAAAGTACGATCATCCGTTTCAAAGTTTAGAATGTCTGCCCATAGCTTCCCAATTGAAAAAGGGAGACATTTGAATATTGAAAGGGATAAAAGGAAATGTGACATTTGTGAAAGTGGAGAAATTGGCGATGAATTTCACTATTTTTTCAAATGTTCCAACAATAATTTTATTCAAATTAGAAAACAATTCATGAATAAGATATTAGAAACAAACTCAATTTTTGAGATGTTTGATTACCAAAATGTATTTAAATATATAGTAAATATGAAGGATAAAAATATAATAAAAATAAGTAGTCAATATATATACGAACTACTAGAATGCTATAGGTTAGTTAAATTAGTTACAAATACAAAATGAATATAATTATTATTGTATTACTTACAGTTACTGTTAATATTTTAAATATATATCTATTTATATATACAAATAGAACTAATTTCAAATAGGGATATCAAACTCAATATAGATTTGAATCAGACCTGAAGTTAGATGATATACTTATATATATTTAGATATATATATATATATATATATATTTAGAAATATGCATTTATTCTCTGTTGTTGTTTTTTATTTAATTATTGGACCATACTCATGTATGAAAATACCAAAGTACCAATAATAAAGTTATTGTATTGTATTGTATTGTATTGTATTATAATTTAATTATAATGAGGCCAATCAGAAGCGTTTGTGCCATTAGATTAAAATAATCTAAAATTACCAGTAAGCAAGTTGACCCCACGCATTGCCACGACTTCAAACAATACAAGCTGTCACGTTTAGTTTTAAAAAAACCATGTTTCCAGCTCACCGCGACTTTTAAACAATAAATACGTAATCTCTTTCATGTATTTTGCAATAGCAATGAGTTTAGAGTGAAAAATATAGATAAATTGCAAAGACCTTGGTGAAACAAGATGTATTTGAGGAACTTCTCACAGTATATGGCTGAGCAACTGTCACTATATCAAAGCGATAATTGAAATGAGCCAGATATTTTTGTCATTTGAACTTTGTTTACGTTAGACCATCTAATTGGATTAATTTTGGCCTCAAGACAAGTTAGGGGTAGTCAAAAGCCCAGGGCGTCCTTTTCCCTCTTTCCTTTCCCCTCCGCTCCCCTCCCCCCTCCCTGACGCCCTGGGTCTCCGAGGACGCGTACCCAGAGCTCACATTACTTTCGGCTGCGTCGAGCATGCGCAGTAGCATAGTTTAACAATAATCGAGTGAATGACACATTTGCATATTTCGACCCCTCACTATAACTCGTGGATTTGCAATCTACGAGTTAATACAAGGAGACATGATGACGCACGTGGTCAAACAGAGAGGCAAACAGAGGACAGACGGACAGACAGAAGGCAAAGGTAAAGGTTAATTTATTTTACTTCGAAGCGTGGGAAGTGGTTGCCCAGTTTTCTCGAGCCAGGGGCTCATCCTCTCTCTCCATTAGTGCTCCGTTTTAAGGATATTTAAAGCTAATTAAATCTACACGGAAAGGAAAGAAGTCGAAGCAAGGATGTTAAGTTACTGGGAATCGAACTCGGGGCCTCACCGAAGGCCGCGCACTAACCAACTGTGCCATTCTTGCTCCTACGGACAAACGGACGCACGGGCAGTTAAACAAGCGGACAGACAGACGGATGGACGGAGGGATTGACGGACAGACGGACGGAGAGGCTATGAATGTTATCTTACATATAGTAAATTTCACTGATACTTACCATACCAAATAACCTTCTCAGTCATTCCACTTTTAACCTTTTCAAATTCGTCTTCAGGCATCGTTGGGAAGAACGAATCCTTAAAACAAGTAAAATTTCAAGATGTAAATTTGAAACAATGTAACGTATTTGTTGAGAACAAGTGACATCGCAATTACATCGCATTATTATTATTTTTATATCGATCAACCCCTCTATAAGAGGATTTTAACTTTGACTAATGTGTAAACCCCATTTTACGTGACATATGTATTCGAAAACAATGGAATTCTGCTGTCTGTAAGTGAAAACTTAACATTACTTTCTTATCCAGCGTCATGGAAACAAATCATCAAAATCACTTTAATACCATACACGTTTTGCTAATTTGCGCAATATTTTAAACTTCGCATTTCGTTTTCTTTTCTATCTTACCACCATGATTTTTGGTCTCTGCATCAATGACTTCAAGGTACTCAAAACTTCATTATCGTCAGCACATTGTAATAGAATCATTGTATGAGCGACGAGTTCAGAAAGGTCGATGGTAGCTTGTGGTTGAGCAGGCTGGACAGAAAGGGCTGAAAATCCCTCTCCATGAGAATTATCCAGTAGTTTTGTTGCCAACTGGCGGGCCTATAAAATAACACTTTTTTGTTAAATTGTAAGGAAAAACAAAAATGGAGAATCAAATTAAAGAAAGAAAGAAAATAAAAAAATAGAGAAAGGTGGGAAAAGAAGAAAGGCATAAAAAGAAAAAGCTGAAAGAAAGAAAGAAGAGAGGAAGAAAGAAAGAAAGAAACGCTTGACCGATTGTAGTGAAGGAACAAACTAAATCAAATAATTGAAAAAATATAAACTACAAGCTTAAATGGGAGAGAAAATAGCAAAGGGAAAGGAAAAATAAATAAAACACAGACTAGACGACCGAAGAAAGTATAAAAAAGCACTTTTTATTTCCATTCCATCAGGTTGTCAACAGGGCTATTGGACTCGATCTCTCAGTAGTTTTGCGAATAAATTGGTTACCAACTATGTGATTTCACTTTTTGTTATTTAAGTCAATATTTATACAGGTACATCCAGTTTAGCCTAGGTAGTTTAAATAGATAGATAGATACTTTTATTTAAATAGGGTAAACCATTCAGAAAATTACAAAGAATTGACTGTTATCAACTGGTGCCCTAAATAAAAATTATAAATGTTACAAAGAAGAAGAAGAAAAAAACATAGAATATAGATAAAATAAAACAATATATAAAACTATAAGATATAAAATTTTGTAGAGCCCTGATAAAGACAGAAACTTCATAAAAGAAAAAATACCTCCATTGATAGGATGTCCGGATGATGCAAGAATGTGCGAAGTTTGTTGTGTTCCTAGAGAAAAGAAAACGATGCAAAACATAGTTCAAATCGACTATAAAAAGTAGAAGAAGCAGAAGCAGAACAACAACAACGTCATCATCATCAACAACAACGACAACAGCAACAACAACAACAGCAGCAACAACAACAGCAACAACAACAACAACAACAATAAAAGCCCAGACGTCCACAAAGTGCAGTATGAGGGAAGGGGAGGGACGTTGGACTGGGGAACGGTTTAAGCTGCAAAAACATTTATAACGGTGATCACGTTTCGTCTCCGTGTCAGACAGAGTTCAAATGGGCTCTGACAAGAATACAAAAGCTGAATATGGCTTATACTGTAAGTTTCTGTCTTGGGTCTCTGTAGCCACATGTGATTTCTCTGTAAATTGACAGAAGACACAGAACGTCCCTGAAGACAGGAGTATCGTGAGCCTGTAAGAGGAAGAAATGAACAATCAGTAAACGAAGGAGAGGACAAATGGCGAACAAACGAACGAAAGATCTAGAATAAATGAACGAAAGAACGAACGAACGAACGAATAAACAAATTAACTAAATAATGAACGAACTAACGAACGAATGCCGAATGAACGAATAGTTGCAAATGAATTCACAAACGAACGAGTTATACCTGGGCGGTGCTCATCAAATCGTCTACAGTTCCAGACGAAAGTCCTCTTGCCAAGGCATCACGTGTGTCCATGTATGCATCACCATAAACAACAAACTTGTCAGGACTTCCATCCCCAATCTGTCCAAAAAATACACATTAACTAATACAAACGATTCGTTGGCTTTTGATGGATTAGTGGGTTGGATGAAGCGTGTATCGCTCGTTTCGTTCGTTATGTATGGACCATGATTACGCTTAACTGGTTAGAGTAGAATTCGTATGAGTACAGCCTACTTCGCCTGTTACGCACACTACTATGATTGCAGAGCAGTTTCGAGCAATTTTCTCCATTCCATTACTGTTTTGTAGCCGTATCTTTGAGCTCTGATTGGCTAAGGAACATATCGAGGGCTTCCGGTGGGCTGTAGTTTTAACACCAAAACCGTTCAGTATGTCCATATTAAAGGTTTTCTATCTGTTCTATAATCAATTATCCTAAAAATTACTAATTTTTTACTCATGCCCAGGCCGTAGATCGCACGAGTCTCGGTTTACCTTTCGATCTATCTATCAACGCTGTTAGAAATCTAAGTTTTACCCAGAAGCACGCCGGGCACAAAGGACCCCAAAATCGGCATGTTAAATGTGCCATTTTTGCTCTAACCTTTGTATCTTCAGCAATATTTGATCATTTGCAATGCAATTTTCAGTGATGGCTAACTAGAAATGGCGATTTATTTTACCATGTTAAAAAGTTACTATTGACGTGATTTTGACGTCATAGCGAATTGTTACACTTTTCGAGAACATCCAGATACATGCATAGAACTACATAGTTTGAAAGAAGATGCCATTCTCTAAAATTTGGTGCAATTTGTATCTCGATCCGACATTTCGTTGTCGAGTTATAAGGGATTTTTGTTTCACGATGACGTCATAAAAGTGACGTCACTAATAACCATTAAAAGCCATTAGAAGCCATTGGAAACGGCAAGTGATGATGCAACGAACATGTATTGCTATTATGAAGTGTTTCTACGTAACTAAGTTAAAACTTTTGGTCATCGAGCTTTATTAGGGATATTTCAAATTATCGGTGACGTCATTATGACGTTAGAGGATTTTGCTATATATTCTTATTAATGTTTCTAATACTTATCTTCAAAAAATCAAAAATCTAAAAACATACGATTTTGAGGACTTCGAAGCTCTTTCACAATTCGCTATGACGTCAAAATCACGTCAATAGTAACTTTTAAACATGGCAAAATAAATCGCCACTTCTAGTTAGCCATCACTGAAAATTGCATTGCAAACGACCAAATATAGCTGAAGATACAAAGGTTAGGGCAAAAATGGCACATTTAACATGCCGATTTTGGGGTCCTTTGTGCCCGGCGTGAAGTCTCTACAAACTTGAGTTCACGTCATACAAGCGAGGCGCTAACGTGTTCATTACAAGCAAAACCTATGACGTGAAAGTAAAATTTCAGTGCGCCATCCCCTGGCGCCATCTTGAATTACTGTTATAATATACTAGTACCCAGTAACACTTCAACATATCACAGGTTGCCCATGTTTTTATTAAAGTGCCTATCACCCCGGCATATTTTATCGTTTTTCATCAGTTTCAAATTCAGTTCTTGGTAGAGAGCATAGACAGTGTAGATCGTTATATCTTGTTTTTCCTTACTCCATATTTTTTGAGACATAAAGGTTTCAAATGTTAAAATGTAAATGTGATGAGCAGCAAGTGATAACATCTGCGCATGCGTCAAACTTCAGTGCGCGTTCTAGCGAAACTCGTAATGGCGGCACGAAACTAGTGAAATGTGGCAGTTTGAAAGGATTATTTCAAGCTATTCGTACTTCCATGAACACTTATTATCCACCCAAAATATTTATGGAGTCTTTTTAAAGCTGTCTGTATAAAAAAGGTATCTTTTTTCCTGCTAAATTTTGCTAAATTTCTCACTTGGTTTGGTTGACTGAAGTGTGGAAGAAGTGGTTTGTTGACATGTGTTCATGGAAATTCTGAATGGCCCTGGAGCTATCAACAATGAATTTTAGGACAGTGTACCAAAAAGGTAGGTCTTTATGCATCAGTATTTCTTGTGGGTAGTTAAAAATAAGGATCAAAAGCTTTTATTTTAAAATAACAGCAAACTCGATCGGAGTTATTCCTCTGAAATCCCATTTTTGTGTGATTTTGACAGTGATTATTTGTTACACCCCAAGATATATCCCACCTAAAGTCTCGAAAAATGATATTGCCACTGTTGGTGAAGTTGAATAACGACTTCAAACGATTATCTTTTAGGGGGGAAGTTTGAGAATTTTGATGGTATTTAGCAATGTGTAATGTACAAGCAAATTTCATGCTGGTCAAAATTAAGCCTAAATTAATCTTCAATCACTTGATGTCAACACTTTGCTTCTTTTGAGGCTGTTATTGAGCATTGAGCATGAATTATTTTCGGGAGTTTGAGAAATCAGTCAGAAAAGAGAGGGTCTAAGTGTCCTTTACAGTTGAGCTATTTTTTCTGGATGCCAACTTTACAATTTTACTCATGTATATGCATACAACAATGAATCTTATAATTATAATATTGTAAAACCTTCAAGATAAGATAGATCTGCATTGAAGGAGGGATCAGACCTAACATCAAGATGCTAGCTAAGCATGTTAATTATATTTATCCTGAAATTTAACAGCCAGAACTTTTGAAAAAAGTTAAATGGATTGTGTGTTTATGTCTGTTTGCCAACACACGTACTGGGCACTTCCTAACTTAATTACTAGGTAAGTTAAGAAGTGTACAGTCTGTTGCAGGCACCCCACTCCTGTATATATTTATAGACCCTTGCTATTACGGAAACTAAATGACAATCCAAAGGGTGTCCACTATAATGAGAGGTGATAAAGTCAACTAAATTGCCATCTTTTCCATTATTCTCATAGATTTGCAACCACTATACATGAGGGTTTCCTAGCAACTCAAACAAGCCAGCTCATATGCATAGTCCAGTATTTGGAGATGGTGTTTATTAGATGCTATTAGTGAAGTGATATCAATAACTTCCAGGCTATGATATGTAAAAGGATCACAGCCAAACACAACATTTTTTGTTCTTGAACTATTTCAGTAGTATCTGTACACATATATTTGGGTGTGTATCATTTACATGTGTAGGATTATTTAGTGGGTGTGCATAGTTTAATGGTGTCAAGTCTGCTTAGTGTGTATTGATGTACTAATCTAGCAGCTGTTTGAAGTTGCATTTGAAATATTAAAGTTTACGTTGTTTTTAGATGATAACCTGTTGAAAATCTCTTTTTCTTTAGCTCCACAATTTGAACAAAATTTGTTAATCATAACAGGTACACAAGTATTACAGTAATAAGAAATACTATTGCAGTTTATATGAATACAAATTGATTTAAATTGTACGTGTAGACCTTCTGAAGCATTTTTAAGTGATAAAAGCATTAAAACAGTCATCACTTGAAGTTCCTTTTCCGTGTTTGTGTTTATTAAATGTGGCATAAAACTCGGTTTAGCTTTAGATTTGTAACGTGTACTGCGCAAACCAAACATTTTCGAAATATTTTCGGCTTTACTGCATTCAAATACTAAAGTTGAGTATCGGTTTTGCAAGATGGTTATAACTTTTATGAAAGTAAGAAGAAAAACTTGTCTTTCCTGCCCTCAACAAACAGAAAACAACAAAGAATAAGCAGAAGAACGATAGCGAATTTTAATAGAGCCGCCATTTTCATTGCATGCTCCAGCGATCACATGAATTCCGTTCAGCGGACCGCGCATACTCGCAACGTTATCACTTGCTGCTAATGTGATGACGTAAGAGGAGTAATCATTTATTATACAAAAACAAGATAGTTTAAATTACTTGTATTTTTCCATTTGTAACTCATTTCCATTGGTAGAGCCTGTTGTTTAGTAAAAAACCTGCATGGCTCTCGAATTGATGACCTCTCTTTTTGTAAAACCCATGAGAAGTTTGCAGTGTTGCCTCCTCTTACGTCATTAAATTAGCATTTTGACATTTGAAACCTTCATATCTCAGAAAATATGGGGTAAAGAAAACCAGGATAAAAACATCTTTGCTATGCTCTCTAAAAAGAACTAATTTTAAAAATAAAAAGATATGGGTGATAGGAGCTTTAATGGCATCTATCTGCTCTTTATATGTAAAAATCTTTAGGGACAAATGAGCGTAAAAGTAAATTTCGCCTTAAAATCAAACTCAACTGCATAAAATATAAACAGCATAAAATAAAACGCTAATGAATAAAGTGTTAATTAATGAAGACCACCCATTGGACTACCTGTGTACTCCCATGATGCTTTGCGTACTGCAATCGCACGAGGTATCGAGGCAAATCTACAAGCTGTTTTCAAGATGTGTTCAAAAATTTGTGTTTGGTAGCGTTCATCGACCAGAGAAGAAGGTAATAACATCGTAAAATACAGGAACGTAGCTTTCTCTTTGTCCTGTGTTAGTCTCTGTGTAATCGTGTCTGTATTTTACTCTGAAATTTATGAAATATTACAACTTTTCCGTATGGCCTAGGCATTTAGCTCGATTAGCTCTGATTTACTTTTGTAAACTAGATAATAAGACTTACTTTGACACGTTCATAAAATTATTATGTTCATGGAGGTCATGCCCAACTTAACTTCTTATAGCAAATTCGTTTTTTCCTAATTAGACTATATAGACAAGGCGCAAAACTGAAAAAGTCGATCGCAAAAAGTGCAGAAGGCATTTTGGGGTAGAGGCTGGTAACATAACTATTCTAAACTGATTTTTCATGCTGAATGCGAATATGACTGTTACCAAGACGTATTGTGCAATCTTATACGTTTAAATGACGCATTTTGTGAATTGCTACAGTCATTTCATACTAACGGCTTTTTCATGTAATTCTAAAAGTTCACAAACTTAAAAACAATGACCATAGCTGAAAAGAGCATATCAAAATCAGTAAAATTGTGAAGTTTGAAGGATATAAGTTGAAAAATCAAGGAGATACGAATTTTCAAAAATTGAAATTTGTTGGTATCTCTTGCATAACTGTAAGTGTTTTCATACAAACTTTCGTTTTTTGAAAATTCGTATCTCCTTGATTTTCCAACTTATATCCTTCAAACTTCACAGTTTTATTGATTTTAATGTGCTCTTTCCAGCTATGATCACCGTTTTTAATTAGTTTGGGAACTTTTGGGATTACATGAAAAAGCCGTTATAGTAGAAATGACTGTAGCAATTCACAAAATGCGTCATTTAAACGTATAAGATTGCAGAATACGTCTTGGTGACAGTCATATTCGGATTCAGCATGAAAAATTAGTTTAGAATAGTTATGTTACCAGCTTCTACGTACCCTAAAATGCCTTCTGCATGCACTTTTTGAGATAGACTTTTTCAGTTTTGCGCCTTGTCTAAATTTTACTCAGCAGTAAAGAATTAAGGTAATTCCGTAGCTTTGCAGTGCGCAACTCTACTGCGCATAGCATAGTTCAGCCTATTTTGATTTGTTCGATTGTTAAAGATATATATTTGACTTAAAATAATAAAAGATTTAGTCTTGTGAAGTTTTTGAAGTCCCTATCACCCCTAGCCAGGAACTTCATAAATCATTTCTTTGTAAATGGAAAATCTGCCTTGTTAAATATTTCCTGACATATCCATTTTGATATATCCCATTTAAGCATTCGAAATGAAAAAATGCAAATGAGATGACGTCAAACCTGGAATTATTGAATATACAAAACATGACTATAAGCAATTATTACAATTTTACCTTTTGGAAAAGGTTTTCTGTGCTAAACTACACACTATGGACATATTTAGTCCTTACCCTTATGCACCTGTTTGAAAATTTGAAACAAAATGTGGCATCAAATTCCTGGGTTGATTTATGAAATTCCGGATCCTGGCTGGGGGTGATAGGGACTTTAACAGTAGACTCGCTCTAAGAGACGCCATAGTGGTCACTCGTCTTAGTCCTCTTCGATAATAGGCTGTTTACGACGTCTTTATTTAGGGCACCAGTTGATAACAATCAATTCTTTGTAATTTTCTGAATGGTTTACTCTGCTTAAACAAAAGTATCTATCTATCTATCTATCTATCTTGTTTCACACTTTAGCGCATCGTAATAACGCGGAACGAGCACGGGCACCGATTCTTTCTATTTTTGCAAATCAACGGTAATAAGGTTCTCTTATTATAGTCAAGATTCCATTTCTTGCTTTTTAGATATTTTCCAAAACGTGCAGTCGAAAGGTGCTTTCACGCTGCTTCAAGGGCACGTACTATCAACCAATTTTACCTTCCTTAAGTTTTTGTAGCAAACGCATTTGTACAACAATTTATTGCATCATAATACTAGGCTATTGCTCAAAGAGAAAATGAGCTCATATTAGTCAGCTAACACTGCTCAGATTCAATAAATTATTTTTTTTGACGCGATTTTGATTTTGGAATCTTGAGCTCTCAAGACATAAAAGATGCTGAAGATGGTGTACTTTAAAGCAATCTAGCGCAAAAACGGCTACAGCGACCCCCATTTTTTATTTCATTTGTGTAATAAGCAACTCAAAAATTATTATTGTGTAATTTTATGAGAATTCAATTTTTAGTTTTAGTTCTACGGAATTCCCTTAAAGCTCACTTGTGAGAACTATCTTACTCAATTTGCTTGAAATGATTTGGTGGCCCCCAAAACATTGTAAAATTACCAAAAATCTCGAAAATCCTACGAACTACCACGGACAACCACCACATTTTGAAGAAATATGATATATTCCTTTATAATTGTTGTGGTTGTCTGTGGTTGTTCGTGGTTGTTCGTGGTAGTTCGACTGTTTTGGGTAGTTCTTGATTCAAGTTGTTGGTAGGAACGTTGGATAATACTACTTAAGGTGGCCCGTACCTATTGATTTGTTTGTTGGGCATGAATTTCAATCGCGTCCTTTTACATCAAAACCTTGTCCGATTTCTGAGAAATTTGCAGCCATTTGTCTACAAGCCTTGAAATTTGTACCGGTAATTATTTTTCTGCGAATTAGATCAAGTAATTCGAGATATCAGACGATTTTTAAAAATGGCTTTTTGAGAAAAATTGGTCATAAATCCAAAATTCCAAGGTGAATTTTTTTCCTATTTCGTCAATCAAGTATAAAGGCATAGAGGACTACATACAACATGTATCGTGCCAATTGGTGCCTTAGAAGTTGCGATACAAAATTTGTGCTGCCTGTTACGACGCAAAATTATGTAGTCAAAACTACCGCCAAAATCTCAACAAAATTTCAAAAACAGCGAGAACTATATCTGCTGTAAGAAAGACAAATACCTATTGTAACTTGTAAACAAAATTTGGAGAGATGAGAAGCTAAACGCCAATGTTTATCCTCAAGCAAACTTGGGGAGTAATTTATATGACCACGAGGTGAGCGTTGCGAATTTGTATTACTTTGACTTCTACAAATTCTGTCGAATTGTTTCGTGAAATTTTCTCGGTATGGGATAGAACAAATGTTAACATACCTGCTGCCAAGTGTCGTTGTGTTTGCTGCACTACGTATAATTCAGTAAGCTTCAAAAGTAAGCAACTGCATCGAGTCGACGTTTGAGCTGCCAAGGTAAAGCCCTCATGGTTTGTTAATTTATTCAAAACAACACCTTACTATCTGTTACAAAATTCCACACGGGATTTAGACTCAGAAGCAATTGTATTCAGAGAACTACTGTCTTTATTCCCAAAAGTCTGGATCCCGTGCGGAATTTTGCAACAGATAGTAAGGTGTTGTTTTGAATAAATTAACAAACCATGAGGGCTTTACCTTGGCAGCTCAAACGTCGACTTGATGAAGTTGCTTACTTTTGAAGCTTACTGAATTATACCTAGTGCAGCAAACACAACGACACTTGGCAACAGGTATGTTAACATCTTGTTCTATCCCATACCGAGAAAATTTCACGAAACAATTCGACAGAATTTGTAGAAGTCGAAGTAATACAAATTCGCAACGCTCGCCTCGTGGTCACAAAAATTACTCCCCAAGTTTGCTTGAGGATAAACATTGGCGTTTAGCTTCTCATCTCTCCAAATTTTGTTCACAAGTTACAATAGGTATTTGTCTTTCTTACAGCAGATATAGTTCTCGCTGTTTTTGAAATTTTGTTGAGATTTTGGCGGTAGTTTTGACTACATAATTTTGCGTCGTAACAGGCAGCACAAATTTTGTATCGCAACTTCTAAGGCACCAATTGGCACGATACATGTTGTATGTAGTCCTCTATGCCTTTATACTTGATTGACGAAATAGAAAAAAAATGCACCTTGGAATTTTAGATTTATGACCAATTTTTCTCAAAAAGCCATTTTTAAAAATCGTCTGATATCTCGAATTACTTGATCTAATTCGCAGAAAAATAATTACCGGTACAAATTTCAAGGCTTGTAGACAAATGGCTGCAAATTTCTCAGAAATCGGACAAGGTTTTGATGTAAAAGGACGCGATTGAAATTCATGCCCAACAAACAAATCAATAGGTACGGGCCACCTTAAAATAAAATAATAGCGATTTCCGCTTTTTGGTAGGGAAATGAAATCGAAAAACGGCAAATTCGTTTTTTCGACATGCGGGCTTCCTGTGCTGGCCAAACGTGCGATTTAGGACAACGATCTAGCATAGTTTCTGGTGACCATGAACCAAAAACGACGTTTTGGTGTCACATTTTCTTTGAGATAAAATATATAATAGCCTTAAAAATATGCATGTTGGTTTTAAAATTTAGTGTCATAGACAATCTCGAATATAACTGTTAGGACTCATTTTGGCCTTTTAGGATCTTCTCTTTTTCGTTGCTCAGGATACTTCCCACCCCTCCCCCTTCCCATACAATTTTGTAATGGTTGTGAATAGCCACCATTCGGCTTCAACATTGAGAGGGGGAGAGGGGGACAAATATTATTTGAAAACTTGAATTTTTCCAGCAATGAAATCATGTTAGAAACTGAAAAAGTCTTTGTCCAAGATTGTAGTTATAAACAACTTCCCTACCTTATTTCTGACAATCCCTTGTGGAATCAACCATTGCATTTGTTGGTTTACAGTGAGTTCCCGAATAACTGACGCACCATACCGTCTTGCTATCTGCTTCAACAAGTAGATAACAGGCGCGTCGTACATTAACTGTGAAAACGTCCCTTCAACGACCTTTAGTAGCGTGTCTAATGCATTTGATACTTCCTGGTCTCCAAAACTGTCGTCATCCGTCACGTGACTTTTAAACAGCCACTCAGCAGCGAGTGTTAGGACATGACGTGTGTTGGAAATTGCCTCCAGCACCTTGTAGTCAAGCCTGTCGGAATTATTGACATCACTGAGTACACTTATTGCATCTGAAATCATTTTCGTTGATACGCCAATCAGATAATCTAAAGCAATATGTTGTTCTGTCATTTTTGACGCAATGGAATCCTATGGAAGAAACATTATATAGAAAACACATTTAATGCTAGGATTAGAATTTGGGAGCACTGTAAATTTTTAAGAGTAGTTTTTGCCCCGAAAATCGAGTAGCAAAACGGTGACAAATGACCCTGATTTCGGAGTTAAAATTCCTTCACTGTGGTAGGAGTTAGAATAACTCCATGCGAGGAGTACAAAAAGTACTCTGCATTTGGAGTAAAATTGACTCTTTCGGGGTGTTTATTACTCCCGTCTGCATTTAGAGTGAAATCAACTCAGTACCCACATAGGATGATAAGAACTTCTCTCAATTTGTAGTTAAATAGGCCAGGTTTTGTGACAAAATTACCCGGAATTTGGAGTCGGTGATTGATCGATTAATACAAATTTCATTTTCAAAAACAGCAAAAAGCTTTCTTACACGTACAAAGAAAATAAAAAATGTCCGCTATTCATTCTACAAAAGACTAAAAAAATCTTTAACTTGAATATTCCCTTGCGTGAAAAAAAGATAGATAAGGTCAAGGAAAATTGTCTAATCTAGAATAATTTTAGATATCAGAATCAAAAGATCGATAAGCCTAACTTTCTGGATTTTTTCTCCAACTGATGGAAATAAATGTAACAATCACGCGAACGCTCGCCATCGGCAAACCCAACGGCAAAGCTTACGGAAAACAAATCAATCTTTTTAAATAAAGAAATTTTTATGATGAATTCCAGATTGAAATTTTCTTTTTTAATTCTCTTTCATACATTAAGTGTAAGTCTTAAGAAGATAGATGACATTGTTTAGTTTTTATGAAAGCAAGTTGAGTTAACCACAGGCAGCCCAAGCTCTTATTCTGTGGTATTGTATTACAACGAACGATTGTTTTAGCTGAACATTAACGGTCATGTTTTACATCCTTAAAATATTGTACTTATGTGAATAAAACTGACTTAACTCGATAACATGTTGTGTCACATATTACTTGGCCGAGTTTGAAGTCATTTGGGTGAGTTTTCACTGAGTTATCCTTGTTTTGCTCCCCCCACTATAAAGAATCCCAAGGCTGCACACCAGTAGCGATACCGGCCTCCACTCATCCCTCCATAAATCCGAGAAAAATAAAACCACGGCCCAAATTTCCCGACAGAGACAAAGAAGAAATGCCAATGCTTCGTTCCATTACGCTCAAAGGGCCATTGCCACCAAAACGTCCACGCTAGATAAAAAATTCTTTCATAATCAAACCACTTTCGCTTTTCTCTCAACGCTCGGAACCGACGCCGTAGACACCGCCGAGCGCGAATTGTATGACGGTTAGGTTTTGTCACTCTTAACCGGGGTAGGTAGCGTCCACTTTCGGATCACAAATCCCTGATTAACCGGGGTCCCCTAGTGACAAAACCTAACCGTCATACAATTCGCGCTTGGCGGTGTCTATGGCGTCGGTCCCGAGCGTTGAGAGAAAAGCGAAAGTGGTTTGATTATGGAAGAATTTTTATCTAGCGTGGACGTTTTGGCGGCAATGGCCCTTTGAGCGTAATGGAACGAAGCATTGGCATTTCTCCTTTGTCTCTGTCGGGAAATTTGGGCCGTGGTTTTATTTTTATCGGATTTATGGAGGGATGAGTGGAGGCCGGTGTCGCTACTGGTGTGCAGCCTTGGGATTCTTTATAGTGGGGGGAGCAAAACAAGGATAACTCAGTGAAAACTCACCCAAATGACTTCAAACTCGGCCAAGTAATATATGACACAACATATTATCGAGTTAAGTCAATTTTAATTAAATAAGTACAATATTTTAAGGATGTAAAACATGACCGTTAATGTTCAGCTAAAACAATCGTTCGTTGTAATACAATACCACAGAATAAGAGCTTGGGCTGCCTTTGAGTTAACTCACCAACTCTTTGTCAAAGCCTGATTCAAAAGAAAACTTTGAATCACAACCTAAGAGTCGTTTTTCTACCTAAAAACAGTTGTAATAAAGAAAAACCACAAAACCTTCAACAAAACATAATTTATTTACCATCTCCTACTCTAAAGGGCGAGTTTTTAATTGACAAAGTTCCAGGACACTTCATGTAAAAGCTCACGAAGGGCTTGTCGATACGATAGATTCAAAGAGCAAAAATCCAACAAAAAAGATCTCAATCGTCTAAAAAATTATACCAAAGTAATCATAGAATTTTTTTGCCAGTCTTAGATATCAGATGAAAGATAAGAAATTATTAAGAAGTACCTTATAGAGTGATTTTGTCCAAAACCTCTGTCCACCATTTTGTTTTTCAAAACTGCTCTATTTTCTAACCTAGCTTTGGCGCTACATGAAACGCTGGGTGCTGATTGGTGAAAATTCAATTTCAATTCATTGTTTTTTCCGATGTTTTCATTGGCTAAAGCCAGAGTAGAGTTATTTTAACTCCTCTTTCACGTACTCTTTAATCCCAGAGGCAGAGTTGATTTTACTCCACTTTCCATAACTCCATTAATAGAGTAAAAAGAACCCTAGTTCACTTTTACTCCTTCAAATTACTCTCCTTGGTAGAGTACTTTTTACTCTACCGTAAGAGTAAAAACTACTCTCTAAAATTTACAGTGACGGCATCTGTAAAAGAGTAAGTGTATCTCAGTTGGTTAGTGCGCGGCTTTCTGATGCGAGAGGTCCGCGCTTCAATTATCTGCCGGAACACCTCACAATTGTTTCGACTTCTTTCTATTCCGTGTAGCTTAAATTAGCTTTAAATGCCCTTAAAACGGAGCTCTTATAAAAAGAGAGGGACAAATAGCGCACCGTCGGCTTCCTGGGATACCCTCGCTCAGCTGAAGGAACTTCTGAGGCTAAATATTAGTGCTTTACATTTACCATTATTTACCGTCCAATGGTCTTTTGGCGTTCTTGGCTTATATAAAAGCGACCATATCCTGCTCCTATTAGTCTTGATATTTCTTTGTAAAGGGAAAAGCCTACATACTACATACCCAAACATTTATCTTACCTCAATGCAATCCACTGTCAGTTGACATACGCGGAGAACGTGACCTGAGTCAGAGGATAGCGCCTGTGCTTCATCAAGATACCGCTGGATGTACTTCTTTACGTTTTTACTGTTACGTGTTAATGAATGGGAAAGACAAAAGTATGAGCAGTAATTTCAAAATGCTTTTCGATTGATGCTTTTGAATTCTTGATGATTTTTTAATCAGCATGGATTTTCCCAGCCAACTGCGCACGCTAAATATTTTCCATGTATTTGGTCAAGTCTCTTGGTTGTGCTTTTGGGTGGGACCAAAAATGTGCGCCTAAAGAGAACCTATTTGTTTTATAAAGCATTTATCAAAATATTTTAAAATGTCAATGCTTCATTTAAATCGTTTTAGCAAAGGACAATAACAAAAGAGCGTTCTTCCACCAATAAGGTAGGTTTTCCATTAACTCTTTTTTGTACTGATTTATATTTTGCAGCAGTGCATCAATTTATTATACATTTTCTCCACCAATCAGACAGATCAGAGCGCGTGTAATATACCAATTATTACATAAAGCGCAGTTACCTGTCAGTAGTCAGTAGTTGCTGCAGTAAGAAAGATCTCACCACTGGTGTCTCGTCAACTTCGAAGTCAGGAAAAGGAGAGAAACTTTTCGTTTTTTCAGAACTACTGCCAGTGATATACCTCATGAAGATATCAAACACTTCAGGGTCTAATTGACGCTTGTTGTCTTTTCCACCAAAACATAACAACGAGATTAATTCCATGAAGAAAGAGTTACAACGACGGCGAAATTCATTAGCGTCTTTAGCGGACGAACTAAAAGCAAGAAACAAAATTACATCTAGACAGAATATAACGCGTCAGTAACATCAACTAGAGCGCGCAGTTCTCGTGTGACTGTGAAAACAGCAAGGTCACTGCACGGTTACGACAGGAATTTCCAATGTTTTTATTCTTTTTATTGACAACACGACAGTTGCACGGTCATGTTATGACGCGGTCTTTTTCACATACGTATTTGAATCCGAATTCTACGGAATGAATATCAAACTATACAGTTGGCTTCTGAAAAAATGGTAAAAAAAAAGTGTTTGGAAAAAGATGACAGAGGGACAGTCATGCGCGCTGGTCTCCAAAAGGTTAGATATATTTAGTTCTGGATCTGGGCAAGGCTTCTTGCCTTAATTTTGGTAATGGAGCGACCCTCTAAGGTGGACACTCATGAGAAGAGCGTGGGTTAATTTTAGAAAGCATTGGAATACAGTGATTTGCTGTAATTTGGCAAATAAAGAAGCCCTAGCTAGTCTTGCCAATACCTAGAAAATGAACCAATGCAATCCATTAAGAAATATTCCACAGCTTCAATTGAAGCTGCACTGCTGAAGTCTGTCATGTCGTCCAAAGCCTGGAAGCGTAAAGGAAAGAAAAAATAAAACAAAAATGCATAATAAACACCACCTGTTAGCCATGCAGTTCCAGTAACAGAAAGTATGTAATAGCTTTAGGGGGCTTTCATTTGTTAGCATATGGGGGCCCGCGGACAGTCGGCAAATTTTTTGAGGGAGGGGTAGGTTGTGGAGGGTTATCAAATATTACCGACCCCCCTTCCCCCCCCCCCCCCCCCCGACCCCTCGCACTTATAAATGAAAGCCACCTTATAGACGTTTTCACTTACTCTGCTGAGTTTACTAATGTTTCTTGAGTCCAAGCAAAGTAGTCTGCCAGTACTCTTGTGTGGATATAAGTGTTCGATAAAAAGACGAATGGCAGTGATGCGCTCCCACAATGGCCTATAAACGGATGACAAAGTTGCTTTTTTAGATTTGTTTTGTTCATGTTACGATAGAGTGAGAGGTCCATTTTAATAGATGGAATAATATATATAACAGGTTTAAAATATTTCCTTAATCGGGAATCGAAAGATATTGAGTGTTGGATGAGCAAACAATATAGACTAATGAAATCAATATTTTGCTGTTGTTCATCCAAGATGGCTGCCGTGATCACTTGCATCTCTGTCAGCACTTCGTAGAAATGATATCGCGAAAAATGCTTTGTTGAAGTTAATGGAAAACCTTCCTTATTGGTGGAAGAACGCTCTTTTATTGTTGTCTTTGTTAACACGATTTAAATGAATCACCAAGCCATAAGTCAGGTTTTCACAAACGACGGAATAAGAAGCGCAAGCAACATATGCAGACTCAGTAATGCACTGTTCAATGTCTTCTCTAGTGAAATGTAGCTATAAGTACGTATGTTGCTTCCGTTTCTGCTTCCATCGTCTGTAAAAACCAGGCCATATTTTGAGCCTTTAATCATACACAATGTGCATGCGCAATTAGCGTTCATGGTTTCAACATACCTACATCGGTCCAAAACATGCATTGTTTTTTCCTCACTTTCCACACCGTAATCTTTAGTTTGTTCAATCATTCTCTCTGCGGGAGCTCGAACAAAAATCACTTGCTCGCACCAGTCTTCCCTCTTTTTTGCGACTTCCATGCTGATTTCTAGTGGTTCCAAGCTTTCCAGACAGATTTGAAGGGCAATAGCATCTAATGTCTAAAGAGCAGATATTAAATTAGTTATGGCAACTGTTAATCAGTAGATATGACAGAAAAGCTAATCTGTAGAAGCCAATTAAGATCATACAGTAGAACTCTCCATGCATTTCCTTGGAAATGAAATCTCTATAAAATCTACACCTCTGTATTCTTTGTCCCTTAAAGTCCCTGTGACATATATTATGACATCTTTTCAAATTTCAAAATGCAAATGTGATGACGTAAAAGGAGTCATCATTTATTTATACAAAAACAAGATGACTTAAATTACGCTTTTTTCCATTTTGAAATTATTTCTGTTGGTAAAGCCTGTTGTTTAGTGAAAAATCTGGTTATCAAATTGACACCTATTTTTGTAAAAGCCATGAGAAGCTAGTGGTGTTACCTCCTTTTACGTCATCACATTTGCATTTTGAAATTTGAAACCTATATATCTCAGAAAATATGGAGGACAGAACTGTTTTAAAATAAAATTAGATGCCATAATTATATGTCATAGGAAATTTAAGTGTCCGTATCAGAGAATTTGGAACGTACTATGTCCAAGAAGAGGATAAACAAAGAAGAATATTGTTAAGCAATCAGCACACCTCGTAACCATAATGGGATCAAACGAACTGTGGCACGTGCACGTCACGTGTTGTGAAGTGTTGACTCACTATTAGAGCCTGCTTTGCGACCACCAGGCAATATTCAAAATAACCGACGGAGACTGGAACGAGTTCTAAAAATAGCCCAAATGCTAGGCAACACGTCATATATGGCTGCTGAATTGAAGTTTTCTAGCACGCCGAGTCTAAGTCTCTCGGTCTCTCCATATTTATGCACTCGTAACAGAAACAAACATAATTTCTTATTGAAAACTGACTTAACGTTTTGTTGATACCTGAACTAGTTAATTTCAGTATGGTTTATCAAAATCTAATTTCTTCCCGAGGCTTTTTGAAACGTATTTACCATATCCATGTGAAATTCTTACCATTTCGCTTTCATTCACGGTGAATATGTCAAGAAGTTTTGAAACTATAGTTGGTCGCGTTCGCACAAGTTGACCAAAGCAGGCCAGACGTAGCTCAATACGGGAATAAGCTTTGTGGACCAAAGCAATGTCAGGAAATGTAAAATTTCTATCGTTACCCACAGACATTTCATGTAGTTGCCTGGTAGTAACGATTATTGCTCTGGTAACAAGCTGCAATTAACAAATACATAAAATTATTTGAGTATTCAACTATCAGAATTGTGCATTCAATTGAGTATTCAAATATGATGATATCTTTATTATTACCTCATCTTCGCCTTGTTCGACTGGTTTGTAGTTCATGTGGACAAAGTCTTGAATGTATCTCTCAACAAAATCTTGGCTATTGTTGATGGTAGCCATGACAACAGATACGTCAGAGTTTGTGAGTATTTGGCGTAGGCATTCTTCTATTGGTTCGTTGGAGTTTTCTGAGACAAAGAGATGGTCAATAAAAATGTTTACTTGCAATTTACAATTTGTAATTTGTTCCCTGATTGGTTGATTGCAACAATGGTAAATGAGAGTGAAAGAAAAACGCGATTGAACGATTGTATAGATCGCAAGGAAAGCAAGCTTAGGAACTCATGGCGTGGGATAGGATAAGAAATTAAGCCAAGTAAACCTGGTCCATCGGGGTTTTTTTTTATTATTATTATTTTTGCTTTTGTTTTGTTTTGCTTTTATCGTTTTTTTTTTTTTTATTGTAACTTGTTTTTGAAATCAACAACTTTTTCCGTCGGTTTTAATGTCAGGAAGAAAAAAGGAAACAAATCAATAGAAAAACAATTTTAAAGAGAAAAAAGAATTTCTGCCAGCAGTCAAGGCCTGAACCCGCAAAATTAGTATGCTAATTTTATGCAAATCCCAAAAAATCGACCATACATCCAGACAAATCGCTGAATCATCGCATGTTACGTATAGGATGGAGATTTTGCCCCCTCCCGCGCTATCGGTAGTACACAGAAAGCTTCGAGGGAGGAAACAGTCGGATCCTAGGCCGTAAATGACTGAACCTTATCACTAGACTAACTGGTCTACTGAGGAAGTAACCTTTAATATATTTTGAACGGGAGTCTATTGTTGTGTAAATTAAGGTGGCTCGACTGGGTTTTGTTTGAGGCGCACCTCCGCTGTTTGATCGCAAAATGCGTCGTGGCCAAAAACTTATTTTCAAAAAAAATTCCACAGCAAGTCTAGGGATAGATTATAGTTTCTTTTGACGTTTAAATCATTTTGATCAAAACCGCATTTATTGTTTCATAAAATGTAGATCGAGTTCTGCACTCTTACTCAGCTTCAACGATTTCTATGGAAGCGTTTTCGAATAAAACGCGCTTGAACTTTTACGCATCAAAAAAGTAAACAATTCCAAGCATTCAGTTTACTTGGCCGAAAACCTTACTTTTAGGACTCGGAAAAAGCTTGTTCTGAGCTCACATTGTCAACACGTTCAATAACTGTTCGTTTGGAAAAGTAGAACAAAATTGCGCCGCACGATTTTGAGAAATCTGAATTTAGGTCAAGTTGATAGAGGTGCGCCTTTTCATCGTTTGCTTATCATTTCACTTATCTTTATAAAAAGCTAGAAAACTTAAGATTCCCTCGATATATTTTTTTTCTTACTTCAGTATCAGCATTTTCACCAAGTTGTTTCTTGATCCTACACATTTCATGGCCATTGAAGCATTGTAAGATATCCAAAATAAATTATAAAAACGTAAATTTTTAGGCCGCTTACTTCGCGTTGACGATGTTTTGGTCGTCAAGCATCTCCATTGTCCAGTTTTTTTCTGAACTTGTGAATTCCGATATATGCCGCTCTTGTTTGCCTTTTGTAAACCTTCCAAGTGGCTACGAGTATGATAATTTGAAACAGCAATTTCAATGGCTTGTATTAAAATAACAAAGGATGAGTGCAACAAGTAGAATCGGAATTCACAAGTTCAGAAAAAAACTGGACAATGGAGATGCTTGACGACCAAAACAACTTCAACCCGAAGTAAGCGGCCTAAAAATTTACGTTTTTATAATTTATTTTGGATATCTTACAATGCTTCAATGGCCATGAAATGTGTAGGATCAAACAACTTGGTGAAAATGCTGATATTGAAGTAAGAAAAAAATATATCGAGGGAATCTTAAGTTTTCTAGCTTTTTATAAAGATGAGTGAAATTAAAAGCAAACGATGAAAAGGCGCACCTCTATCAACTTGACCTAAATTCAGATTATTTTGTTCTACTTTTCCAAACGAACAGTTATTGAACGTGTTGACAATGTGAGCTCAGAACAAGCTTTTCCGAGTCCTAAAAGTAAGGTTTTCGGCCAAGTAAACTGAATGCTTGGAATTGTTTACTTTTTTGATGCGTAAAAGTTCAAGCGCGTTTTATTCGAAAACGCTTCCATAGAAATCGTTGAAGCTGAGTAAGAGTGCAGAACTTGATCTACATTTTATGAAACAATAAATGCGGTTTTGTACAAAACTCTAGTTTTTTCCAAAATATCGGGTTTATGAAAATCGCCATGCCGCCACTATAAATTATTGAAAACTCCGATCAAAATGATTTAAACGTCAAAAGAAACTATAATCTATCCCTAGACTTGCTGTGGAATTTTTTTGAAAATAAGTTTTTTGCCGCGTCGCATTTTGCGATCAAACAGCGGAGGTGCGCCTCAAACAAAACCCAGTCGAGCCACCTTAAATGCAGATGGCGCAGTGTGATAAGGACCGGAGTTCGAGCCACGCGAACGTCGGGTAATTTTTCCCGGCAATTCTAATTCTAATATAGAATTTATTTTTGTTGTTGTTGTTATTATCTACTTTTAACGAATTACTCTTAAGTGGGCGTCTCTGTTAAAGACGCCCACCGATTTTGACTTTCGAAATAGATTTTCCTGGCACTCTATTATTTTGAAGGCCTGACCTAAAGAATGACTAACCTGAACTTAGTTTGCTAAAAAATTATTTATTTATTTTTTTGGAGTCCGCCAAGCCTTCACTCGGCACAATGGCCATTTTGAAGTCAAGCAGATAGCAAAATACCAAGATATTGACATTGCCGTAAAGAAACAAATTTGTACTTAAATGTTATAACTTTTATATGAATGTGTTCCTGTATCCTTCTACTTTGTTAGGCCACATGACTTTCAAAAATTACAGTTTGTTTTTTAACGGTAGCAAGAAAATTCTAGACCCTCCTGCACACGCTGTGTTCGACATCACCAAACATCTCAACTTTAAGGGCTTGTTTCAAAATCGTGGGACCTTATTCATTCTCTTCCAGTATATGCGCATAAAGTACTAACGTTGGCCAATACAAAACGCTTATAAAATTTTTCTGCACTCAATTTTCTAGAAAAATACAAGAGCCCAAACTTCAGGTAATTTGAAAATATGTCGAAATTCACCATACATTATATGTAATTTTTTAAAGATAACAGCTAACATATACTACCTTATTTGGTCCTACATGCAGCTTGGTAGTCGTGGGAAGCCGTATTCAATCCACTTTAACTTAAAAAAGTACTGCTTGACTTTCGAGCAGCCAGGGATTCCAGGGCAAATTCGATGAACAGTCGCATGGTGACGTAAAAACTTGGTGGTGGTTTCACTGGCTTCTAATTTCCGTGCAAAGTTCGTTCTGTGCAATCTTTAAATAAAATAGTCATCTTCAGAGATGCAGTTAACCATACACAAGACAAAACTGGCATTGATCTATCAAAACGAGTCAAAATGCTGGAGAGAAAACTTGTTCGAATTCACGAATGTGTTTACATCGAGATCACTCGTTCCCAGTCCACCAGTATTTAAGTACAGGGGGAGGGGGTAGAGGGGAGCTTTTGCAAAGCAGGAAGTTAATCAAAAAATATATTTTCCTGTCTTTTCTGCAATTAGATTCTATCTTCAATTATGAATAATCTGTAATCGAGATTATTTTTTGTCTATTTTTGTAGCATAAGATGAATACACAGGTAGCCCAAATCATATATTGAAGATGTAGACTAGGCCGGTATCCCGAGAATCCTGCTATTTCGCCTGAAACACATCACTCTTTCATTTATTACTTTTTCCCTTCAAGTTTTATCAGTCAATCAGTGATCTGTACCCCCTCCCCCGATGTACGTTATTTGGCCGGCTTCTCCGTCACTGATTCATATACAAGTACCTAGCCTTACAAGTTTAATTGATCACTTTTTCCCTTCAATTATTATTAGTTCCTTTCCAACGCTCTGCTCATCTCCAACAGCTTTTGACTTTCCTATTAGTTTGGGATAGCGGGGTCCTACTGTAATTCCGTTTGTTACGTACAGTGCGTTAAATATATACAATTGAATCCAAAAAATGTTGTCGGAACAAGTCCACAGTGTGTACACTCCATGACTACAAAAGATTTTGGTAGTTATTCTTTTAATTAATCTATTCACTATTGTCTTTCCTTGCCTGATGTTTCCTTGGCGGGAGATTATCATTAAGCCAAAATGATGTATAAATCTAGTGTTTTACTCGATTTATTTATACCTATTTCAAAAAACGTTGCACAAGTCCAGAGTGTACACTAGAAGACTGCAAAGGATTTTGGTATATACAATTGCATTTTAAGCATTCTAGCAAGCGTTATGAGCAATTAAGTCTTTTGTATTCATGTTTTATGCAACCAAAACATGCTATGATTACATTAATTACTAGAAAACTACCAAAATCCTTTGCAGTCTTGGAGTGTACACTCTGGACTTGTGCAACGTTTTTTGAAATAGGTATAAATAAATCGAGTAAAACACTAGATTTATACATCATTTTGGCTTAATGATAATCTCCCGCCAAGGAAACATCAGGCAAGGAAAGACAATAGTGAATAGATTAATTAAAAGAATAACTACCAAAATCTTTTGTAGTCATGGAGTGTACACACTGTGGACTTGTTCCGACAACATTTTTTGGATTCAATTGTATATATTTAACGCACTGTACGTAACAAACGGAATTACAGTAGGACCCCGCTATCCCAAACTAATAGGAAAGTCAAAAGCTGTTGGAGATGAGCAGAGCGTTGGAAAGGAACTAATAATAATTGAAGGGAAAAAGTGATCAATTAAACTTGTAAGGCTAGGTACCTGTATATGAATCAGTGACGGAGAAGCCGGCCAAATAACGTACATCGGGGGAGGGGGTACAGATCACTGATTGACTGATAAAACTTGAAGGGAAAAAGTAATAAATGAAAGAGTGATGTGTTTCAGGCGAAATAGCAGGATTTTCGGGATACCGGCCTAGTCTACATCTTCAATATATGATTTGGGCTACCTGTGTATTCATCTTATGCTACAAAAATAGACAAAAAATAATCTCGATTACAGATTATTCATAATTGAAGATAGAATCTAATTGCAGAAAAGACAGGAAAATATATTTTTTGATTAACTTCCTGCTTTGCAAAAGCTCCCCTCTACCCCCTCCCTCTGTACTTAAATACTGGTGGACTGGGAACGAGTGATCTCGATGTAAACACATTCGTGAATTCGAACAAGTTTTCTCTCCAGCATTTTGACTCGTTTTGATAGATCAATGCCAGTTTTGTCTTGTGTATGGTTAACTGCATCTCTGAAGATGACTATTTTATTTAAAGATTGCACAGAACGAACTTTGCACGGAAATTAGAAGCCAGTGAAACCACCACCAAGTTTTTACGTCACCATGCGACTGTTCATCGAATTTGCCCTGGAATCCCTGGCTGCTCGAAAGTCAAGCAGTACTTTTTTAAGTTAAAGTGGATTGAATACGGCTTCCCACGACTACCAAGCTGCATGTAGGACCAAATAAGGTAGTATATGTTAGCTGTTATCTTTAAAAAATTACATATAATGTATGGTGAATTTCGACATATTTTCAAATTACCTGAAGTTTGAGCTCTTGTATTTTTCTAGAAAATTGAGTGCAGAAAAATTTTATAAGCGTTTTGTATTGGCCAACGTTAGTACTTTATGCGCATATACTGGAAGAGAATGAATAAGGTCCCACGATTTTGAAACAAGCCCTTAAAGTTGAGATGTTTGGTGATGTCGAACACAGCGTGTGCAGGAGGGTCTAGAATTTTCTTGCTACCGTTAAAAAACAAAATGTAATTTTGAAAGTCATGTGGCCTAACAAAGTAGAAGGATACAGGAACACATTCATATAAAAGTTATAACATTTAAGTACAAATTTGTTTCTTTACGGCAATGTCAATATCTTGGTATTTTGCTATCTGCTTGACTTCAAAATGGCCATTGTGCCGAGTGAAGGCTTGGCGGACTCCAAAAAAATAAATAAATAATTTTTTAGCAAACTAAGTTCAGGTTAGTCATTCTTTAGGTCAGGCCTTCAAAATAATAGAGTGCCAGGAAAATCTATTTCGAAAGTCAAAATCGGTGGGCGTCTTTAACAGAGACGCCCACTTAAATCTCTCTCTCTCTCTTGGTTAATAATCTCAATTAGCATTTAGATATTCCGGCTTTTTAATAATTTTTCATTCTCGAATATTCGTTCTCGGATCAATTTTACTAAACTTTTTTTAAGAGCTTTGCTAAGGCATTTCTTGAATTCGCCCAAGTTGGCTTTTTGGGAAGAGGGATAACGGTTGATATTCTGTCTAACATTGTTCATGGACTAGTTTCCTCTCTGTCAATACATTCAGTACTTTTAACAATGCGTGTTGATAAAGGACAAGCAAACTGCAACCTATCAGTTGGACAGCTGAGCAGTTTACTTAACGTATGACACAGTTACGGTATGACCTTGGATTGTTTTAATAGAGATTATACGGCACTACACGTTCACAGGACGGCGCCGTAAGTACGTTTCGTACTCACACAAAGGCTCCATCATCGGCTCAAATGCACGCGAACCGTTCAAGTCAAAGTTGCTGCTTCAAGTCCAAATTAGGAATAGTTTGTTCTTATTGATTTTCTTTACTTTACCTGCAATGTTTGCTGCATTATTCCACATTTCATCCACTCTCCGCTTCAAGAGCCACGAAAAAGGAAGCCTACAGAGAAACACATGTGAATCTCGACCAGATGACGTCACAGGTACGTGATACCTGACGTCAACTCCATTGTCATCATCAGTGAGGAACGAGTGATAGTGAAGCTGCGTAAGTTGGTCTTCTTGAAAGATTTGAAGCCAAAGCTTTCTAAGTGAGGGGTCTCCCTTCTGCAGTAGGTCCAAGTTACCGTCTTTGTCAATGAACGCGATTAGTTCAGACAGAATTGGAACGACCGCATTTTGTATCTTCCGCCATAGAGCTTTTCTGTAAGTTCCACATTCCTGAAGGTCTACGAGTTCTAATGCCTCTGAGGTTGACCAATTGGCTCCTTGTCCCGTCGTTCTTTCATCTTTTTCCTTAAGAAGCTCGTGAACTCGAGAAATTAAAGCGTGTGAAAAGGAACTCGTGTCATGAGCATGCGCTGTTAAGGCAAATGTATTTTATTAAGAAACTATTAGCAAAAAAAAGCAATTAAAACTAGTAAAGTGGCGTGTAGTCTAAAACTGGAAATAAAGGAAGATAAGAAATAGCTATAACACACTGAAGTTGACCTATCACATCACAAATTTCTGCACAAGACGTCACAACTTACTAAATTTCATTAAACAACTAGACAGTGGTATCGCATGTTAATATATACACCAAAAGTATCATTTAAATAGGACTATTTTCAACTCTTTGTAACAGTATCAGCCTCTAAAAAATGGCGTTTAATAAGACTAAAGTTGTTCCCAAGTTGCTTCTAAACATGAGGCCTATGGCACTATGGGATACGTGACGGCAGTGCAAAAGGTCTATAGAGCTTATTCTTTTCCTTACTGTTGTATGTGTCAGTTTCTTTGGTAAATAACTCCAACAAAATCGCAATTCTCTTCGTTGCCCTAGCAACGGTAGTTGGTCCGTCGTCGATTCTTCCAGCTGCTGCCTGCACTGACTGCCTTAAGACATCAACAGCATCAAGCACTTGTTCTTTGGAGTTAGTATTATAACACATCTCAATAGAAGCCCTAAACAAGTCACTGAGTGACTGGTCTTTGACATTCTCCAGTGTAGGAACATAAAACGAAGGGGTGAACAGCTCATCTATATGAACCGACTCCCATTGTTGCCCCTGGAAACCAACGAAATCTGGGTAACCGCCAAGGATTCTGGGTAGCTGGACGATAACAATGATGTGAATTGGATTGGTGTCTTCTAGTTCTTCAGTGATTTCTGCACGCTGTTTTAGAAGAAGGTGTCGAGCACAGGCCAAAAGATTGAAAGTTAGATCTCCTGATATACACTGCACGATTAGAAGGCCTTCATCACCACCAAGACGTGCGAAGATGTCCCTGTTTTCAAAAGATCGTTGATAATCACTATCATGAAATAACACAATTATAAATGACAGTGACTGTTGGCTATCAAAAATTATGGTGATGCTGGTGACAATACAAAACGGCGATGGATACGACAGTAATTATTTATAAAGGTGATGATGCAATGGGCGATAACAAAGCTAAGTCGGACTTGGGGCAAAGGGAGTGCACATTCCCTCCTGAGTTCTGTGGCCACGTTGAGCCTTTTTGAAAAACATTTGTCCAGAATATTCTTTGGATCTTTTGGATGGTTCCAATTTCTATAACGGTACACCCTCTCCTGAACGATAATCCCTGGTCCGTCTTTGTAACGATTAAGGTTTCAGTCGAGCCTTAAACCGAATCGACAAGTGGCCACAACTGGCCACCGAACAGTTGCCCAATAGCGGTTCCATTGCTCCACTATAAGTAGTCACCAGAATACGTGTTGATGAAGATGCATAGTGATAACGATGGTGATAATGATGGTAATGATGTAAGCCTTAGATCCACACTTACCCAACGCAGTCACAAAACTGTTGCGCCGTCTGAAACTGCTGCAGAGTTATGCATGACATTTGGTGACGATCAAGACTCAACGCTTCTGCAATTTCACCCAGGTTATTTTCTGAAAGGAGTCTGGAGTGGGTTGATACCTGAAAAAATAATGATTTTAATTAAAAGCAAAACCATTATCCTTTGAGAATGACTGGCGCCACCACCACTACCACTACCACCACCACCAACACCACCATCATCACCACCAAAACCACTACCACCAATACCATCAAAACCATTACCACCGCCCCACTACCGCCACGCCACCACGCCACCACCAACACAAACACCATCACCATTATCATTATCGTCAACAACAGCAGCACCACTACCACTAGTACCTGAATCAGAAGTCCATCTTTGTGTTTTCTTCGATCAACTCTTGTAAGAAACGATGCCAAACTTGAATGTTGTTGCTTTTTGAAGTACAAATCCCAAATCTTGTCTGCTTCTCTTTTCAGTTCACTCGAGTGCAACCTGACAATGGCGTCTGGTGTACAACATTGAACAAGAAGACGTTTCGACTCTGAAAGAACCTGGAGAATGAGAAATCGTTTTAAGAAATACTTTTTTGTCGCACCATCTTCATTCCTGTTTCTCAGTTGATGTGTCAGTTTTCCTTTTAAACTGTAGCTAAGCCACATCTCTTTGCCGGATCTACTGGTCGGTAATTATTTGCATACCAGCTGCTGTTTATCTTATTTGGTTAGTCGTAGGCTCGACTTCCATTCGTAGTGGTTCGGTGCAACTGACAAAGGACACCCCAGACAATACTCCATGGCAGGAAACCAAGGATGAATGGCTTTCAAACATGGTGTTTGGACCAACGGTTGTAAGCTTGTCTTCGGGGATAAGGTCTTGGGTTTGCCCCCAATATGACAGCATGTAATTAGCAATAAGGATTAAGAGCTTTGAGGAGGAATAAAAATGAATCTAAACTAGTTATTGCTTACCGTGTCTTCCCATACTTCTTTCCTTTCATCATCGTCAAGATTGGTTCCATCCTGTCCAAGACTGCTACAGACCGAAAGTATCACTGCTGGAACTGTGTCCTCGTGGAATCCAACAAATGCATCGCCTTTTGTGAATTTCCTAAGAATTGAAAACGCAAGAAGGTAATTGATTTTTTGCTCAGTTTCCAGCTTTCGAAGTCTCGTGCGCCTGCAATTTCCCATCCCCTCTAGCTACGCAATCCGAAACTTAGAATCTACGTAAGTGTACGCGACACTTACTTACGTAAACTACGTACCACAGGAATTTCAATTGCTTGTATAGAAATCACAGCACTGACACGGCTGCGATATACGGCCCGAAGAGTTTCCCACTAGTTCAAAAACTGCTATAACTATGTTTCAGTTTTACATTAAATTATTTTATGATACAAGTAATACTTGTGTCACCTTGAGTTCCCTTCTTTCCCTTCCCTCTTCGTCTTTTCTTCCCCCTGCCCTGACGTTCTGAACCTTAAGGAACAAGGATGGCACAGTTGATTATTTTAGTGCGCAGCCTTCGTCCGGGGTCTCACATCCTTGTTTCAACTTCTTTCCTTTCTGTGTAGCTTTAAGTAGCCTTTAATGAGCACATTGTCGACCTCAAGTTTCGTAAATTCTCATTTACTCAAATTACTGCCACGAGTTATCAATGTAAAATATGGTCGCTTCACTTCACTTCACTTCACTTCACTTCACTTCACTTCAATTACTTTACATCTGAGGTGCTCTTATCCTACCTCTTGCGCTGGTAAGTCGGTGTATTGATCTGTGAAAATCGCTCCACCCAGTCTGTCAGAATGCGAACCAGTTCTCCTTGTGGGGGACTTAAACTCATTGATAAAACCAAGAAGTGTTTCTCTAGGCGGTTGATCAAAGGGATTGGGAATTCCTTGTACACGGTACTCTTCTCTGCTATGACAATCAGTCTAATAAAAGAATTAGTCTATCAGTCTAATGGAAGAATTATTGATTTGCTGGTCAGTCAGTCAGTAGTCAGTCAGTCAGTTATTAGTACCTGAAATTTGGATCCACTTTACATTTCACTCGATGTGCTCCTAAGCCAAGGTCCACATATCTGTTTCCACCAAATTCGACATAATACTAAATGATGAGAAAATATATCAATTTTTATCAAGAGACCATAATACTAAGAGAGCGAAGCTCAGTATTGATGTCTGTGCCATGTTCGTGGCGGCTAAGGCTATTTTTAGTAACTTCGCCATCGCGCACGCAAGTCCCTCAACCAATAGAATTTGATTTTTGACGTGCGCGCGGACGGGACCGTTTGAATTCTATTGTTTAAGAGCCTTGCGTGCGCGATGGCGAAGTTACTAAAAATAGCCTTAGCCGCCACGAACATGGCACAGACATCAATACTGAGTTTCGCTCTCTTAGTATTATGGTCTCTTGTTTTTATATGATAATTGGTATATTATGCGCGCTCTAACTGGTCGAGAACCGTGTGTGATTACAGTACACACGCATTGATCTTACGGGCGCTCTGATTGGTTGAAACGTTTCGATGAATATCATATATAACAAATAGATTCCAAAATGAAGGTGCCAAAATAAATATCATATATATAACAAAACAACATTAGACTTCGTATCGTGGCGTACTTTTTGGTTCTCAACACATTTTGACGGTACGTCATCTGTGCATCTATTAGGCGCGTACAGGCACACAGAAAAATGGAATCTATTTTATACTAAAGCACCAAACAACCTACCTGGTTTAAGGCGTCGTACAATCCTTCATACAGACGTTCCATATTCAGGAGAATAACTGTTCGTCCGGTCTCCATGTAGACTTTGATGTCATTCATATTACGACAAACCTGAAAAGATAAAGTGGCGTATTAGTAGATGCACCTCAAACGCTCGTTACGGGCTTGGGGCTGTACACCTTTGCAAAGAAATATCTTGGTGGGGACGTGATCAGTTGACAAACTTAAAACAGCTAGATCTAGATTCGATATGCAGGTAAGGAATTGAAGGACAAACATGAAAATTGAAGAGGGGTTATATCAAGGGTAATTACCTCCTAGCTGTGCTGTAAACATTTAAGGTCATTTCTCGAAGTATACGTAGTTACATTACTGCTAACCTGAGTATATTCAAGGTCCTTAGGAAAGCTACTTCCAAATATCAGAACAGGATCGTTTTCATCTTCATTGCTTTTTGAATGGTGCAGGTGTTGTTGAACGATGGTAAGAGCTGCGTGGTTCTCGGTAAGGATCAGTAAATACCGACTGTCTCTGTGAAAAATGTTGTATTGCTGTTAATGTGAGATGTTTATATTGGTTGATATAGTAAATTTTTAAATTAAATGGGTGCTGGGACATATTTCCGGAGCCCGTTACTAAGCAAACTTCATACTTTTGTAAATCGGCTTACATTTGGATTCATGCAGTGATACTTGTGAGGTAAACAACAATCACGAATTTCATGAGTTTGATGACGTCATCACGTGACGTCATGAAAAAAGGTCATCGGAACAGAAAATTTCTAAAATCTTTGCCGTTTCAAAATATTTTTATTCAATTCTTACGTATATGGCGTTACCCTTCAAAGTACACAAAGTTACGTGTGCGTTTTTTATTTTTAGATAGAAAAACTTTGTTTAATTACGATAAATTCATCAGGAGTTAAAAAAAGTAACTTAAGTTATCAGATAATTATACACTAAATTTAAACATACATACATATAAATATAGTTTGTTGGTGGAGTCTCGCAGTGAGTAACTTGTGATGTCACTCCTGAATGCATTTCGTTGATAAATGAATTTTAGAACTCTTTTTTCGTCTCCGTAAAACAAACATTATGCGTAAAGTATTATGGTATTTTTATAACGCGTCATCGTCTATATCAGTTAACAATGGCGGTGAGTGGAGCTCAGGCGCACACCGGAAAGGATTAATTACATGCAATCACGTACACTTGTGGCGTGTAAATATACATTTGCCGCACCCAATTCGCCCTCTTCACCTAAGCACACCATCGAGATCACATCTCCTCGAATGTTTCCCTCCGCCTAGCTCACCATTAGGTCTTCGCTAGGTGGCGGTTATTTTTCCCCACCTTTGCCGAAGAGACTTTACTCTGTTAACAATGGTTGCTATGGTTACGTCACGCATTTAGGCGGTATAGCTGCGTGGCGTAACTTTTGACTTTAGTAGAAATAAAATCGTCACTTAAGTGGCCAATTTAGTCCAAACATGACACGTGTCAGACTTTTCTGTCTTTTCCGCAAACAAGTACGATCCCAAATTAAGCTTGCTTCAAGAATAATTTTGGTAATGGCCTGGCGCGATATAGAAATACATTTTTGCTGCAAACCCCTAAAAGATCATAGAATTCAAAATGAAAACAGCTGTTTGCGCATGCGCACTGGAGATTTCAGATGTTAGACACATTATACTTCGGTGGTATAATGACGAACAGCTTCAATATGCTTATATTTGGTTTAAGACTTTCACTTTGCTTTGCTTCGGCCACTGATAATTTGAGAAATTTGTAGCATGTTTTGTTAATACAGTTATGAAAATTGCCCTATCGCATAATGAAGTCACAGTATGTTTACATTGGGGATAGATGCACAGAAACAGTGGAAAATGGGACCTATTAATATTCCTTTTCGAAGTAGAACTTCGATGTATCGAGTTTTGATATATATCATGTATCAATGATTGCTCATCTGCATTTTATTTGATATGCAATCACTCTGATCCCCTCTGGCGACCATAATCCTTAGCGTCAAAACAATAAAATGTTCTGGTTTGACGTCATTATGCGATAGGGCAATTGTTTTGTTAACATAGTAATGAAAATTATATATTTCCCGTTTCTCGATAAATATCCGTCCTTAATTAAGACCAAAAGAAATGGGGACATTCCAAAAGTGATATTTTCTCAAAAAAATCTTAACATCGTAAGACGTCAATGAGTTCGGGCACTCGCTTTTACAGCCAGCATAACAACCACTTTGCTCAGTGACGAAATATGTCCCAGCACCCTTAATCTAAGAAGCAAGTGTGGCTCAGTTGGTTAGTGCGTGGCTTTCTGATGCGAGAAATCCTGAGTTCGATTTCCATTCCATCCATTCTGTGTATGGCTTTAAGTAGCTTTAAATACCCTTAAAATGGGGCACTAATGGAGAGAGGGGAGGGGGTAAAGAGCACACGTTGGCTTCTTGGGAGACCAGCTTGATTGTAGCTGAAGGAACTTCCGGCGGCAAATAATGATAATAATAACTGTTTATTCAATTTTTCATGTCTATTTGGAGGACACTATACGCTCACACCCACTACCACATTAAGTATTTTTCATACATCGCTCAATTCAAATGATTATTTTTGTTGAGTAGGAAGAACCGAACAACACGGAGAACAAAAACATCGCGGAATGGCAGAGAACAACACATCGAACAAACACAGTTCACATTGTCCAAGCGCTCGAACGGGGATTCGAATTCGGACCACAGCGGAGTATGGCCGGCGCACTAACCGCTCGGCCAATCATGCCATCCATGCACAAACTGACAAAATAAAGCTTTGCTTGTTACGATGATTCATATTTTTGTTAGGCTTCATGCAATCTTTACTAGAAGCCTATAACGGTCTGTTATTGTTGAGGAAGGAAAAACCATAAAACCCATTACAGAGAAATTAAAACATGCAGTACAAGTTTCAAAAGTTTTCAGAAATTTTTACCTTTCTGAAGGATCCTTGTCTAGATACGACTTGATGAGATTCAACGAACTAAACTGTCGTCTTTCCTCCTCTTCATCCTTTAAAAAAATATCATGGCTCATGCGCAAGTTAAATTAGTAATTCTCTTGTTGCTGCGAGCCGCCAGGCTAGCAGCAACAAAGTACTAATGATCGTGACATTTCGATATCGTGGGCGAGCGATATTTGTGAACATGTCATTTATTGGGTCAGCGGACAGTGCTTTCTAATTGTGCATGTGTCGCGCAAAGCATGATTTTCAAAGACACTGTGTACTGACAAGTTTTGAGATTCAGCTGATTTTTCGAGGCAAATTCATTGTTATTCACAACTATCATCGAGTGATTTGTTTCTCAAAGTATACATCAAGGTCACGAAATGCTAAGTGATATTTCTCGGGGAGGGCAATGTTCTTTGCGACTTTTTCAATGCCGTTGTTTTCTTGCATGATTCGAAGGTTGTATTCAATAAGTTGTATTCTAAGGTTCTTCAAAGAGATAAAATCTGATACAGCTAAATTCTTTTCGATCGACATTTTTCTTTATTCGAACAGACCACTCTCACTATAGTTCAGTTTATAAATCCACAGATATTTATGCACATGAACCAAAACAATTCTTTGTCAGATTCTCTGCAATGGATTACAATGTAACGTACCAGATATTCATCAAGTATCTTTTGCCACCAGAGGGTGCGATTTCTTTCTAAACTACGAATTTTATCAGTTTTATAATTAATGCTATTAAAGACTGTTTGTGATTGTTTAGAAAAGTCAGTAAATTTGAATAAAATGTAGTTGCACATTTAGTCGTAAAACTTGTGTGGTTGTATGAAGCACTAGTCAACATGTTTGAAACCATTTTGAAATAATACATAATACAGTACTTGAACAGCTCGTAGCACTTCACTTTCTGTTAGAAACGGCTGGTATGTCTATGTCAGGTGGGAATAGAGCAATGATTGTTTTGTTCGTATACAGTCATTTCAGAAAACGTTTCCACTGATCGGTCCCAAGCCTACGCAACTCGACCGAATGAGAGTATGGGTCGAAAGAACTGAGGTGACTAATTAGCCATGCGCCTGGCTCATCCACACCGCTCGCCAGCGGTCTGCACTACAAGCTCGAGGAATTTTGCATATTTATAGTCACCACAGTAATTTCTTCCCATCATCCCTTTCTGTCGAGGCGATCAGCGACAACGATTTCTAAAATGACTGTATATTACTGGAAAGGGGATATCATTCATAGCCCATATATCTCACTGCTCCGCAAAGCAATATAACATATACTTTGTCTTTACAGTTTGGTTTTAAACTGTACTCATCGTATTGTGTAAAAATTGTTACCTCTCTAACACGACGTGTAAGAACGCCGTCCAGATTCTCCAAAAACATTTCCACAGGATGAAAATCGTCTTCCTCAAGACCTCCGAAGTTTCGTCTTACTGCGTATTCAACGTCCTCCCAGGACACCAATGGCTTGGTTTTGGCGGCAGAGAATATCATTTTTATGAGACTATGTGAAACAAATGAATAACAAAATTTGACTCGACACTAAAAATACATCGCACAAGGTTGTCAGATGACAGACACCCACGTGACAAAAGACCAAGGAGGAGTATGGGTAGATGCCACACTTTTTAAAATAGACTATTTCACGGTTGTCATGGCTCAACCTCAGCCTCGACAGCGTGTAATATATTCTTTAGATTTTTTAAGTGTTTCGATATTGTTTACGTTTGTTGAATCAGATGTTTGCATTCCTTACATTACCATGGGCTGCAGTCAATTTCTAAAGAATATGTTACACGCTCTTGAGGCTGAGGTTGCAATTGAGCCAAGACAAGTCTACAAGGTTTAGGTTTTCTATCAGTCTATCAGTCTATTGTCGTAGTCGAGAATGTGCCATGAAAACGAGGCAATCATGAAAACGAGGCAACGTAAGCATCTAAGTAAAACATGCAGTATTTTCACGAGTCAGGGAGGCAAATGCAGTCATTGCGTTATAGCAGCTTCACATGAGTCTCAATCAAGGTAAAATTTTTAAGTCTCTTCATTTTGAAATTTAGGAGTCGACGATACTTTGATGAGTTCGAGTCGAAGCAGCAAATCTCACTTCAATACCAAACTCAACATGTGACTAAGCTGGCTTATGACTCATTTGTGTATCTTCCCTATCATAGGGATGACTTTTGCAATTTATATGACTGGCATCTTCATGATGTTGATGAAATCTTTTTACTTAAGGAAGCTGATTGTATTCATGTTCGATTTTACTCTTTGAAACGAAATGGGGTTAGGGTAAGATATCACTTAGTGTATTTTGTACTTCAAAGAATAATTTGAAGGATTTAAAACCTAGCTTATTCATGGTAGTATTTGATTACTTGTGCGGTCAAGAATATTTATGTTTTGAAATATTTTGATATCACCGAAAGTGTAATCAACCACAGGAAGCCCACATCAAGTGCATAGTCATAGCAACATGTGCTAATATAAACCCTTCTAATAAATGCCACAACGTATTGTTTTCCGCGCTTGACGTCAAATTCTTTCTTTTGAAAGTGGTACAATGTGAATGCAACTGAAAAGAATATGTAGAATCTAGCGTTACTGGTCAGCGGAAATTGCCGCCAAATTTAATCTTCATAATTCATGTTAATGTATTCGTGTATAAAGTCTCCGTTGCGAGAACGTTCAAGCGGATGAGAGAATACCATGAGGTATTTTAATCATTCTTAAGCTTTGACATTAATCGAACTTCAAGTTGTAAATTATTGTGTTTAACTTTATTTAGAACCGCCATGATAATCGTCGCCAATGTATTCAACAGTTTATCGCCGATATAGGTCAAGAACGAAAAACCAGTAAAGTTACTGCACTTACAAGGCGTGTTTCTACAGTATTCAATCCCTTTATGTAGATCGTTTCTACATAAAACGTTCTCATGGCCAAGGATTACATCATCAGAAGGTTAGAGTCTATTGTTCAAGTGTTTTAAGCCGTCTTCGTACCATGTCGAAAGAGAATTCAAGGTTAAATGTTTTATTTGACGTTCAAATTACGGCGTCCATGTTTGGGGCCACAGGAACTCCGTCAAATCAAGTTCTAGTCACCACAGGACTCCCGTCCAGTCAAGTTTAAGTTACAACAGGAATCCCGTCATGTTTAAGTTACGTCCAGGGAGCCACAGGGTTCCCATGAAGTCTAAGTTATACAGTCATGGGAAACACAGGACTCCCGACAAGTTTAAGTCAAGTTCAGGAAAACAAAGGATTCCCAACAAGTTTAAGTCAAGTTCAGGGAAACACAGGGTTCCCAACAAGTTTAAGTCAAGTTCAGGGAAACACAGGGTTCCCACAAATTCGAAGTCAAGTTCGTACAACAATGTCACGGGATGTCATGCAACAAAATTCAAGTGGATTACTGGACGTTGACGGAGTGCTTTCAGAGATACTAGTCAGCCTGAAAAGATCGTATAGTGGGTACAAGGGATGTTTCACTCGACTCTATAATGAAATGGAACTTGCGATGAATTCATCGAACATTGCACTTGCTATGGACAAGAAAAACAGTATAGAAGATGCCTTCGGGAAATTTATTGGAACATATGATAAGCTTATTCAAATTATTCCTACGCAACAACAAGAAGCATACGTAAAAGATCAGTTACATGAAGTCGAAAGACAAAAAAAAAAGTTAAAAAACAAGTATTTCGTCGTCCAATGAGGATTGCTCTACGTCATCATTAGTTTTACCGTCTGGAGGATTCAGGCAAACTGTCAACGTTATTAAACAAGCAGCTACAGGAATCGACTCCATCTGTTCCACCTGTTGACAATAACATTAGGCACCTTAAGCAACAGGCGTTTTCGGCGGCGACGGCAACGTGGTGACCGATAGAAGACTGGGAAGAGAACGGACGTACGTCGCCGGGTCGTCGTACTTAAGCAAAGAGCACGACAACGCGCGCGCCCCACAAAATTTTGGCGGCAAATTTGATTTGTATACAAATAGTTTCGTAGTTTTGGAAATGCATTATGGCGAGCTTTAAAGAAACGCGTGATTTACTCCTGTACTCTTACACGAAAGGACTCATAAAAGCCAACGAATGTGCAGTTCTTTACGATCTAAACACGTCAAAAAATCCAGATTTTCCTTACAGTATCTACGATGAATTTTCTCTTGACAACTTCAGCGAGGAAGAATGTGTAGCAGAATTTCGTGTCCAGAAGAGCGACTTGCAAGTGTTAGTAGATGCCCTAGATCTTCCACAAAATTTTCACTGTTCTCAACGATCAGTTTGTGGAGGAATGGAAGGTTTATGTCTGTTACTCAAACGACTAGCATATCCGTGTCGTTATAGCGACATGATACCAAGATTTGGCAGATCTATTCCAGAAATAAGCATGATGACAAACACCGTTCTTGACTGGATTTACGATGAACATGGCCATCGACTCAGAGACTTTAACCAGCCCTTCCTCTCTCGAGCTTCTCTGCGTACATACGCTGATGCAATTCATCAAAAGGGCGCAGCCCTAAACAATTGCTGGGGATTCATCGATGGAACTGTTCGCCCCATTTGCCGTCCACTTCAAAATCAACGAATTGTATACAATGGGCATAAACGACTTCATGCCTTAAAGTTCCAAGCAATTGCAACACCAGATGGATTAATTGCCAACTTATATGGTCCAGTAGGTAAGATAAAAATAATGACAGTTTAAAAATAAATACCTAATGCTAACAATTTTAGACAGTGATTTGAAACTTTTCTTAACTTCATCTCTATTATATCATTTAGAGGGGAAAAAACACGACAGTGGTATGTTGGCTGATTCAGGAGTTTACAATGAGCTTACAAGAATTTCTTTTGATCCAAATGGCAATCCCTTATGCCTATATGGTGACCCCGCCTACCCACTTAGGGTACATCTTCAAGCCCCTTTTAGAAATGCTGTTCTTACTCAACAAATGCAGGATTTCAACCGATCAATGAGCACTGTTCGCTGTTCAGTGGAGTGGCTTTTTGGAGATGTGATTAATGATTTCAAGTTTCTAGATTTTAAAAAGAACTTGAAAATTGGATTAAGTTCAGTAGGGAAGATGTATGTAGTTTCTGCATTACTCAGGAATGCTATCACATGCTTATATGGAAACACTACATCAACATTTTTTGAACTGGATCCTCCAGATATCTATGACTATTTTGCTTGACTCAGAATTACAGTTGGATTTTGTGTTCATCACAATTATTTCAAAACAAGATTTAATGAAACAGAGTTACTTGATTGTAAACAGATAATGGTTAAGTAAAGGTTTCACTTGGTTCTAGAGTGGTTTTGATTAACCAGTACAACACATTTTAGTTTACTACATCCTAATTCCATTCTGTTATTTGTTTTCACTCCACCATTACACCTAAATTAATGTACTCTGTTTCAAGGACTAATGAAAAACTGTAAAATATAAAGTTTGCTGATAAAAATGTACAACTTTATTATAGATTAAACAATGTGAACACAATAACATTAACATAATACAACAATAAAAACATGGTAGATGTAGAATACAATGGCTTGTTGAGTTTGCTGAAAGATTTAAATGTTACTTATGCTCTGTCAGCTTTTTAAACAAGGATGCCATTAGCTGTACTTGCTGTCTTTGAGATTCCATGAACATGGTCTGCATCTGTTGGAATTGTTGCTGCATTTGCTGCTGCTGGTACATGTTCTGTTGCTTATCTTGTTGCTGCTGCTGCTGAAGCATGGAAATCATCTGCTGTTGAAGTGTTTGTTCATTTTTCCTTGCTTCCAACTCTTCTCTTTTGAGCTCAAACTCTTTCTCAGACTGCTCTTTTAAAAACTGAACTGTTTCACTTCCAGTTCTTCTCTTTTTCTGATTTCTTTGTGAAGAGTCTTCTGGTTCTTCTGAATCTGATTTGCTTCTCTTAGTTGAACTAAGTGTTTCCATGGAGATCTTTCTCATGGTTTCAGCAGTTTCTTTATCTTTTTCTACTTTTTTGTTTTTGTTTTCACTCTGCAGTTGAAGCTCTTCTTCTGCTGCTTCCTGCTTTTCTAGAATATCCTCCATAGCTAAGTCAAGCTCGGAATCTTCTGGAGATATCCCTGTTCCAGCTTCTATAGCCTGTTTCCTCTTTTTTGCTTTTTTTTCTAGAATTTGAAAATGTTCTCTCACACCTCTTTGAGTTGCTTTAAATCCTGGATGGGTATTCAAATTTTCTGCTATTTGTGTCCATGAGGATCCACGCTCCTTCGTTCCCGCTTTGTATTTATACGGCTCGATGAGAAGAATCTCTCTTGCCAACAATATTTCTTTAGGTTCTGACTACTCCATCTATGAGTTTTAAAAACATATCACAGTGAATGGTAAACCAAAGGAAACAGTTCAGTCAAGGAATAGCAAAATATACCAGCATGTGAATACTGCAGTGATTTACAAAAATGCCTTCAAAGTGTTAACACGTACAAATTGTAAAGGTTTATTAAAGAAGAAAAACTATAGAATTTCTCGAGATAAATAAAACGGCCAAACGACGTATATAAACATAATACATGTATGTACTCGCACTCTTTATAGTCCTTTAAGCTTAAGTTTATAGAATTGGGATTTTTTTCAAGTTCGAGCAGTGAACGACAAAAACTCCTGAGTTTAAGAATAGCTGTTGTACAGAATTAAAATCATTTCTGTCAGAAAGTTTAAGTTGTTTGTAAGTAGTTTTGGCCGATAAAAGTTGAATCAAAGTGTTAATCCAAAACGAAAATTTGGATCGAAAATGAGGTTTAGGCCTTCATTTGCTCATTTGCTGTATGTTTTCTTTGTATTCAGCTTGAAAAAGCTTAATCCCAACACAACGTCAAGAAAAAGTCTTTGTACAATTCAAAAATCCGTTTTAAACAGGTATTTTATCTTGGTACATCAGTTTTTAACCGGTAGAAAAAGGATTTGAGTGTTAATCCAGAACGAAAATTTTGATTAAAACTCGCACGAAGGTCTAGTTTTTGGCGCTTTTCGCCATTATTGCTCGTCATTGAAAAAAATCTCCTCTTAAGCTTACTACTTTTTATTGTTTTTGACATATTCTGGATCTGTACCTTCATCCGCTATCCCAGAATTCAAAAAATACCATTCAAATTGTTGTTCATTGATAAGAATAACGAAAATTAACTGAAAAGTAAATGATCGAATGCCAGTGAAGACATCGATGTCGACAAGCTACCAAATCAGACATCATGAAAGGTTAAAAAAACAAACATTAAAATAGTTCTTGGCTTTCATTTGCAACTAAAATTATTGTATACGAATCAATCGAAACCAGGTCTTAATAGTTATACAAAATTTCAAGCATTAAGTGGTAAAAATCATCAAAATAATACTCACGTTGTCACCACAACGCCAAACCCCACGTTTTCACGTTCTCAACGTCAAGGTCACGACGCCTTGCACATGCGCAGTAGTGTCTGAAAAGAAATGTGCCGTTTCCGGTAGACGTCGCCGTCCCGAAAACGCCTGTTGCTTAAGGTGCCTATTGTTACCGATGGAGACAACGCGCTGGAGACAAGCATGACTTACCGGAAAGGAGTAACTCGACAGAAAACAGCACTGCTTCTGGTAAGACGTCAGTGTCGTCGAGGATAAGTCGGACATCTGCAAAGGCAAAGCTTGAAAAGGCCCAAGCCAAGTTGCGAAGATTAGGACGGAAGAAAGAACTTGAGAGAAAGCTGGAGGAGTTCCAACTCAACGCAAACATCGAAGATGCTGAGATAGAAATGAAGTGTTGAACGAGCAGGAGAGTGATGAAGAAGAATGGTCACGAAAGCCATCTCTCGGTCTTCCGGTGTTAAATCGTCAGATGGTCAGTAACTACGTCGAGTCAGTGAACGAACACATGTTACATGAACAGGACAATGAACACTCGAAAAATAAACAATTAAATTAAACCCAATGATAACACGGTGTTGCAAGATTCTCAACTACGTCGTCAAGGATCGGTCAAAGAAGAAAATGTCTCAAAGCCGAACCGCGGTTCCGGCCTAAATGTGACTCCACCAACAAAGTATACATCTCAGAAGACCTCGGACTTCGAAGATAAATCGACGACGCTGCCATGTGGTTCAAACAATCGTGTACTGAGCGACGAGTCTCCAATAATAATGCAGTCTAACATGGATTCGCCACAAGTTCAGAAATTACTTGAGAGACAACAAGATACAATGGAGCAAGTGGTCCGTAATCTTAGTATGCCAAAAAGAGAGTACATGTTCTTCGATGGTGATCCTCTTGTATACCCTCTGTTTATGAAGAACTTTGAGATCAATGTAAAAAGTAAAGAAAGTAACGATGAAGATCGCCTCAACTACCTTATCCAGTATTGTAAAGGGAAAGCCAAGGAAGCTATCGAACATTGCTTAATAATGGACCAAGGTGAAGGATACGTTAAAGCAAAGGAAATACTACAAAAGAACTTTGGTCGAACCCACATCGTAGCTAAAGCCTTCTTGGACAAGATCGTAAAGGGACCGCCAACAAAGATCAACGATGGAGAAAGACTTTTTCAACTAGCACGTGATGTGGAAGCATGTAAGCTGGGTTCGAGCCAGCTACGCCTAGAGGCCAATTTAGACTCTTTGGACATTCTTGGAAAAATTGTCGCACGACTTCCTGTCCCTCTCAAGGCAAAATGGGCCGAGAAGGCAAACCAGCTTACAGGCAAGAAACGACTCCACAGTTATTACATCTTGCAAAGTTCGTCAAAGAAAGAGCAGCTGTAGCAAGCACCTACTTTAGCCAACTTATCCAGGACGTCAAAGTCGAGAAAGATATGCTGAGAACAAAGTCGACGACAAAGACCCCTTTACAGTTAAAGCAACGACACTTCCCTTCACAAGTGCATCAGCAGTGAAGACAATTCAAGAAACACTGTTCAAACTCCGAAGTGTCACCTCTGTGGTGCTGGTCATTATATGGACCAATGCCTGCAGTTCAAGAGTAAAAATCTAGAACAAAGAAATAAAGTAATCATGGAAAAACGACTATGTCGCCTCTGTCTGAAATGCGGACACCGAGCCAAGGAATGCAGAAGAACAAAGGTGTGTGGTGTTGACGGATGTAAAGCTAGGTATCATTCTATGCTCCACTCAGCTACGGCCGAAGAGCAGTCCTCCAAAACAGCAATAAGTGTTTCATCGTCTCAAGTTGAGTCTTCTGTTGTAACAAGTTCTACCCCCTCAAGATCAACTGATGTTCCAAAAGCAACGAACACGGCGCATTGTAGCGCTTTGCAAACTGATCTACAACAGATAAATCTTAAAGTTGTCCCTGTGAAAGTCTGCGTGTCTGACAGTGATCGAGTTATTAAAACGCACGCTTTTCTCGACGATGGATCAGATACGAGTATGTGTCTAAGAAGTCTAGCTGAGGATCTACGATGACCGGAAGTGAGCAAAGAAGTGGAATGCAGTTTAAATTAGACGTTATTTGCGTTTCTACTGGCAAAGGTGTGCGCCTAGAGAAAGTATGGACAACTGAGCAACTTCCTATTGCAACGAGTATCTTAACAAACAAAGAACTTGAAAGATGGCCACATTTAAACGACGTTCGTCTTGCAGAAGTAAGCAACAAAGAAATAACCATTCTGATTGGAAACGATGCCCCTGAAGCTTTGTGTCCTTTGGAAGTAAAGAGTGGCGGAAAGGGACAACCCTATGCAGTACGAACTTTGTTAGGATGGGCGGTCGCAGGCCCACTTGAAAGAAAGAGAGAACAACTAGCACAAGTTAACAGCATTCACGTTGATCAAGCTCTCGGATGTGATCAGCCGGAGCAAATGTTGTCAAGTGTCGAGTTTCAGTTGGAACAGTTGTATAATTTACAGTTTACAGAGAATGCTGCAGCAACTAGAATGCCTCTCTCTTGAAGACCGTCGAGCTAAAGCTATGATGGATGAGTCTGTAACACTTGTCGACGGACACTGTCAAGTTAGCCTACTATTGAAGTACGATGTCGTTAACAGTAACAGAGATCGTAGAGGCTGAACATGAAGTTATACGATTGGTACAACATGACGTTTTTCTACAAGGTAAAGTGCATGGTGGAAATTTTAAAGGACGAAGATTACAGAATCTATGTCCCCTTCAAAAAAGACGGTGTTCTACGTGTAGGACGCCGCTTGGAAAATGCAAAAATCGACAGCACAGCAAAGTATCCAGCCATCTTACCATCACACCACCATGTCACAGAGCTTATAGTCCGTCATTACCACGAGAAAGATGGTCACGCTGGTTCACACCAGACGTTAGCAGCAACTCGTCAAAAGTACTGGATCGTTAAGGGACCATCAACCGTCAGACGTATCCTAAACCCCTGTATACGATGCCGACGTCAGAACCAAAGACCACCCACTCAAATGATGGCTCCACTACCAGAAGCACGTGTGACACCAGGGACACCACCGTTCTTTGCCGTAGGGGTCGATTACTTTGGCCCACTTCTTGTGAAGTACAGGCGTGGCACCGTAAAGCGTTACGGGTGTTTGTTTACATGTATGGTGACCAGAGCTATTCATATCGAAGTTTCCTCAGATTTATCGACAGATTCATTCATCCAGTCAGTTTACCGATTTGTCAGTCGTCGCGGACCCCCAGTGATATCTATAGCGACAATGGAACGAACTTTAGAGGCGCGGAAATTGAAGTAAAAGAAGCTTTAAGCAACTGGAACCAAGACAAAATCCGAGACAGATTAAGACAAGAAGGCATAGAATGGCATTTTAACGCGCCAGCAGCTAGCCATACCGGTGGTGTATGGGAAAGGATGATACGGTCCACGAGGAAGATCCTACGAGCCCTAGTAGAGAACAGGTTGCTAGACGACGAAACCCTTACTACTACTCTATGCGAAGTCGAGAAAATCATCAACGATCGCCCGTTGGTGAAAGCATCGAGCGACCCCAACGATCTAGACGCTCTTACGCCAAGTACGTTACTGCTTCTGCCACTTTCTACGCAGACTCAAGTCAAATTAAAGGACAGAAGAAAGGTAGCACAAGAAATTGCAGACTTGTTCTGGCAACGGTGGATCGCTGAATACCTACCAACATTACATTATCGACAGAAATGGTTAAGACCACAAAGGAACATATCGGTTGGCGATCTCGTGTTGGTGTCTGATGATAATGTAGCTCGCGGAGAATGGCCGTTAGGAATCGTGATGGAAACGTTCCCAGACGCCAAGGGTTTGGTTCGTATGGTGGAAGTACGCACAGCCAAAGGTTCCTACAGGAGGAACATCCGAAAACTGTGCTTATTGGAAGCTTCGGATGAACTTTGATTAAGACACTGTTCAAATAAGTCATTAGTTGTTTATCGATCGCTAGATTTAAGATAGTATAGGAAAGGCCATAGCCTGGTGTGCCTTTCGGGGCCGGTGTAAGATCTAGCGGTCAGCGGCCGTTTACCGCCCAAATTAATTCATTATAATGTATGCGTTTTGAGTTTTATTTGCCTTCATCACAAGTTCACCACGCGAGGAAAAACCATGAGGTATTTTAATCATTCTTAAGCTTTGACATTAATCGAACTTCAAGTTGTAAATTATTGTGTTTAACTTTATTTGGAACCGCCATGATAATCGTCGCCAATATATTCAACAGTTAATCGCCGATATAGGTCAAGAACGAAAAACCAGTAAAGTTACTTCAGTTACGAGGCGTGTTTCTCCAGTATTCAATCCCTTTATGTAGATCGTTTCTACAGAATATATTTGACGTCAAGTGCGGAAAACAAACATTGTGGCATTTATTAAAAGGGTGTATAGTGCTCATAGTGCAACCAGTGTTCAGCAAGGGGCATCTTATTTATCAGCAAGGTCATGATAGACGTATAAAAGGAAGTTTGGTGCAATAAATCACATTGATGAGAAACCTTATATTGGTGGTTAGTTTGTTCTCTGTCTTGCTTCAAGGGTTATTTTTCTCTGGATCATCGACTAGTGAGCTGAGGTTTGTATGCACAGAATACTAGAATGTAGTGGTAGTGTGTGTAAGAGAAGACATCGTTCTCCAATTAGTATGCAGGCAATAGCAACACATTGGACACTTAAATTGTACTATTTTTAAATATTACAACTTTGATAGGTAATTACAACAGGACCTAAAGGATTTTTGCCATCAATGAATATATCAGTCAGGATAAGTTGTCAGTTCTCTTTTGGCCCAAATTGTAGCATCAAAACTTGATGACGACTTGCAAACCCAAGTTGTTGTGTTCACTCGGGCAACCAGCAAAGAGGATCCTTTGATGGTAGCCTGAGTGAATGCAGCATTTTATGCCTAGCTAGTTCAATGTGTAATTGGGCTGCTTGCTGCTTGTTGCCTGCCAGACTGTGCATGTGCAGATAGCACCAGTCAAGAACACGTGGTTTTCAAGAGAGTTAAAATAGAGAAATTTCAGAGAGCTGTCAAAACAACAACCTGTTTATACTGTAAATGAACACAAGTTGTTCAAATAGATGCCTCTCCTAGAAGCTTAAGTACATGCAACATTTAATTTGTGTCTAGTTAATTTAAGACCACAGGTATCCCAAGCTCATTTTCTGTGGCCTTTGAACAATAGAGAAATGATAAAACTTTCAGAAAGAACATCTAAAATTAAACTTCTCAAAAGTCCTTTTGCTCAGAGGTCTGCGACATCTGATGATATGATCGATGCATTTAAAAGATGAGGATCGATTATGTTTTATGACTGTACTACATTCAACACCAAGCTCATTCCACCTGGGCACGAGTAAACGCACCATTGTGCGTCTAGTTGAATTATAATTCATAAGTTGTATAGTTCTCGTAGTTTCTACCGCCTTAGGGCCGAGGTTCCCCTATATCCCTTTATAGGTTGGAGTCGCATAGGCGTGGAACTCTTAATTTTTTACCTATAAAAATCTCTCAGCCCAAAGAATTCTTCCTTCTTGGAGTCCTTCAAGACTTTCTTTTGTTCTTCGCAAAGCTGTGCATAAGCTCTTGCCAATGGAGGGATGATTGGAGCTATACGATCTTGAACGTCTTTATTGGATGCACAAATACCCCTGAGAAAAAGAAAAACTTCAGAGCGTGACCCAAACCAATAAGCCCCGTGATGACGTTTTAACCTCTCTCTATACCGGAATCCTTTTCGAATAGCTTTTCTTTACTTATAAAACTATATATTGTGTTTGTATTCTCGAAGGAATATAACGTTTGAATATGAAAGGCTCTTGAAAAGGATTGTGGTATAGAGAGAGGCTCTAAACGTCATCATGCTAGGCTTATTGTGTGAGCAATCATAGTTTTAGAGAGCGGAGAGGAACAGGAGTCTAAATCTCCCTCCTCCCTACTTTTTGAGCCTATTTCTCCCTCCTCTCTAATTTTTTCGGCCATTTCTCCTTCACTACATCTCATAATTTTTTTCCTCCCTCCTCCCAAACCAATTTTTCTGCCTCTTTTCTCCCTCCTCCCTACCTTTTTGGGACTATTTCTCCCTCTTCCCTAAACCGTTCCTCTCCGCTCTTTAGTGTGATTTGTGTGACATTGTTGCTCTGGCTCAATAATAATAATGATAATAATAATAACGAATTTTATACAGGATATAACCCGTCAGTGTATAACACTGTACGTTGTCCTTGGGGTCCTGTAAACTTTTCGTTTTCGTAATAAGATTTCCTTTATATGATTATCGCATTATTAACTTTTAAAAAAGAGTAATGTCTTCATTGTAATGCCAACTGTCATCTATTAGAGCCGGAAATACGTCAATGTTTGAAAGCGGCCAAATTTTGCGCATCCGCGTAATTTCGCAGGCTTTCGTGCGCTCGCGTACGTTGTATCTAAATTAAGTTTTCCTTTTGAGAGTTTTCCCTTGAATAAATTATATAGATTTTGCTCGGGCTTACTGTGATTCACCATTTCAAACTTTAATATCGTGTTTGATACAAAATAAAAATGAAGAAATAACTTCACGTTGGATAAAAATAGCTAAGAATCTTTAACCTGTTGGATTTTGGAGGTTATAGCTTTTAAGTAGCTTTTTTTTAACAAAGACAGCACAATTTCTTAAGATTTTCTTAACTACAATCTTGGATAAAACTCTTGACAATTCAACTTTTGCTCACAAACTTGAGCTCGAACTCGAGAGTAATCCTCCTCACTCCCCATCTCCCCTCTCCTCAATGCTGTTGTCAACCCAAAATCAGGCCTGCTGGGCAATCTTCTGAAACAACATTGAGGAGGGGGAAGGGGAATTGGCAATGTTTTTGATCTGTGGGGTGACGACAACGAGTTATGATCATGATCTCTGATAAAACCGGCACCGTCTCAACCAGTTATGTCCAAGATTGAAGACTTTTTCAGTTTCAGTTTCACATTTATTCACTCAATATAATACATACATACAAGACTCCCTCTACACGTGACCATTTGACTGCGGTATTACTTACATAGCACTAGCTTTGAGTTCTTCCAACCCAGGCACGTCACGTGATAACATTATCCCTCGGTTCATCTTGGCCGGGTCTAGAGCCCAGTTTGAAATTCCAATGAAAGCCACCCGAGTTGGTTTTTCGTCTGTATCTATGATATCATCAGATGACGTCACTCCGTCTTCAAGTAATGGATGCAGTGTTTTTAGTGGTAACAGCGGTGAGTCTTCTGCCAGGCCGACCTCATCGAGCACTACAACTGATACAAACTTGTCTGGATTATTGTCTTTTTGAAGATTCGAACACTGACGGAATGTCTCCTGGATCCCTTCGGGGGTAGACAGGGGACTGCATTGATGTGCAGACATCTGGACCTATTAAATGGTCAAAAACAGATTAGTTTACAAAACCAATCTTGATATTTCATATGTTATCAGATATAATAAATGGTATATTACTAGACAACATATAATATTATAAGTATACTACGCTTGCTCTGATTGGTCGAGAATCGAACGTGTGTGATTACAGTACACACGCAAAGATGACTGACGTCATTGAATCTTATACGCGTGCTATATGATTGGTTAAAAAGTTAAAAAATTTCAATAAATATTATAATTATAAAACAAAAATAAAGATTCTATTTTCCGTGGTTCTGTAATCTAATATATAGTGTACAGACGACATCAAAATGTGGTGAGTAAGAACATCACTCACATTACTCGACTCCGGTCTTCTCGTAGCGTTCTTTTTTGTTCTCACCACATTTTAAGGTAATCTGTGCATCAAACAAACTCATGGAAAAATGGAATCTATTTGTGAAATTCAATAGATTTAAAGCGTTGCTGTCACATGCCAATTGATTTACCTCTTTGAATGACTTGAACAATTTAGACTTGGAAGCGTTTCCTTGCATGTTGTCAGCTACAATTGTCTTGGCCAATGACTTTGAACTTCCTGGTTTACCAATTACAAACAGAGGGATTCGAAGCTCGATACAAACAACCATCATAAACACGTTTTCACACAACGCATTGTTTTTGGCAATGTTAGCACCAAGATCAAGCTCTTTGAGGACTGCTTTTTGACATCTGTGCGTAAAATAGGTAAGAACTTGTTTTAAAAGTGGAAAAAATAGCATATGGAGATTTTGCGCATGCATGTGTTTTTGTCTTCAAAATCCTTCGCACGTCGAATAGAAGAATTTTGCGCTGGCTTGGAATATTTCGTCGGCGATCCCACTCTTTAAAATGATGTTGAAATATCGAAGTCCTGAGACTAAAACAGCCTACCTTCTACTATAATGCTTTCGATAACCATTATAGCCGAAGGAACTCTACCGGGAAAAATTTCAAGTGTCAAAGTCAGTCGAAAGCTGGATGAACGACCAGAACTTTGTATTTTCAAGTTAAATTCTGGACGCTGATCTAATTTATAAGATAAATTTAACAGAAGAAGTCATTACCAACACGTTACAGTGTGGATTGAATGTGATTAGGATGCTTCAGGCTTTATCGATCGACAAATAATTTGCCATGTTTCTCCGAGTGCAGCATTTTTGCGCCTTGAAATTCTCGTAATACTTTTGCAAAATTTTCCATCTTAGACAGGGTGCACCAGCTCAATTATTTTATGAATAGCTTTCTCCATGTCTACTGTTTGCATGACTAGGCTTTTTGGTAGAAACTTGTGGTCCCTGAATGTGATTTAAGACAGTGTTTACAACATAGTTCAGGCCTTGTTCGAGTGTAGCAAATTTGGCTAAATTCAACCAACGATAATCTATAATCTAAAACACATATCCAAAACGTAGTTGCCACTTCCGATATTATGGAAGTTGTGTAGGCCATTCCGTTTGAAGCCAATTTTTATACTTGATTCAAGAAAAACAAATACCTCGCCGAAGTTCATGTTGTCTCGCGTAAAAATATGCAGAAAACAATGCATACAAAAATGCTTGAAATCACCTTCAGGTATCACGCGTTTCTACCAAAAAAGCTTACTGATTTAATTATACAAACAGAAATTATGGAAAAGCCATTTATAAAAGCAAACTTTTTGGTTAGCTTTATATAATGTGTGCATTCTTCATTCAATCTCTGCGCCTCCAACTATAGAAACATAACTAGCAAATGCAAGCCAACTACGCTAGATTAACTATATATAGTCATAAAGAAAAGCAGAAGGCGCAAACATGCATATTGTTTGTATGTGCGTGTACCAATGAAATAATAATAAAGTTATTATACAATAGAATCCAAAAGCCGAAAGCAAATGGCCCCGTCCGTGCGCACGTCAAAAATCAAATTCTGTTTGAGAGCCTTGCGCGCGAAGTTATTAAAAATAGCCATAGCCGCCACGAACATCGCACAGACATCAATACTGAGTTTCGCTCTCTTAGTATTACGGTCTCTTGCTTGCCATACTTTCATAGTTTTTAACATACCGTGATATTTCTTGCAGTATCCTAGCTGCTCCGCCGTACAAGTTGCATGGGTGTCTAAAGGCTTGAGCGATTATACGGCGGTACTTTTGTCTGTCTTGAAGTTTAGCGTGGTAACAGACACCAATGGCAAGGATAAGTGACCACGTCATGGGGTTAATACGCTGTGAATGTGAATGTGAATTATTATCACGTCACGTAAAGGAAATCAGTGGTTTCTCAACAATGTTCAGAATGTGTGAGAGAACTAGAATACCAAAAGCCATGAACAAGAAACAATGCCTACTGTCAATCATTTTGTCATTCGGGATTTCTTAAACCTGTCATTGAGTCAGAAATTTAGATGCAGTTACAGTCTTTGAGCTGATGCTACACTGGACGATTGACAACGATGATTTCCCGCACAACACTAAGTTGATACCGTGTCACAAACCACACCGAACGATATTAAAGCCAATGTTGGCTTCGAAAACACGTTGAGAGTTTCTGATTTGAAGTCTGAAATTTCCAACGCAAAATAACGAATTTGACACAAGTTGTCTCGACGCTGCGTGAAAAATTGTCGTTGCAAAGCGTCTTAGACTCAGGTTCTCAGAGGTTTTAACTTACTTTAGTGATGTCATCAAGGTCATCACCATCATCATCATCATCATCATGAGCAACAGCAGCAGCATCTACTTCAGCATCGTGGCCAACATAATCATCAGCAACAACATGTATTGGTTGTGGTAGTGGTGGAACTATTCTTCTCAAAAATTTCCGTCCAAATGGCAGCTTCTCAGGTGCCAAATCTTCACCCGCATCAAAACCGACGTCTTGAGGACGTAATCCTGACGTTGAAGGAACGAAAAGACCTAGTTTCTCCAGAAATGTCCGCTGTGGTTGAGGTTTCTTAGCTGCCTGGAAACATGGACGACGTTCTTCTTGACTTTCTTCTTCTTCACCAACAGAATCGTCTTTCCTGCCCTGGTGTTGTTCTTCCTGCGGACTTTCTTCGTTTGCTATCTCTAAAAGAAGAGGCTCAAACACGTGTCGGTGTTTATAGAACCAAATCATGACGTTCATTGTTCGCTCGACGTCACGAAGACTTACAAAGCTGCACTCGTCCTGAAACAAGAACAGTTACGATTTTTTTACAGTTCAGGGCAACCTTTCTTAGATTTGTTAGAACTGGAGCGATGCTAAACTTGTTGCTTTTTAGAGAAATGAAATAGCTGAATGTATACTTACTTTTTGCTCCCTCATGTATCGTTGAGATTCAGCCAATACTGACGTGATAGCTTCTACGAGGCTTTCATCACCAGGAATACCTTGAGCCTGTTGATCTTGAATCATCTGAGCAAGGAAAAGCAGTGAAAAAATATAATTATAATAATACTGTAAAATTGATTGTTTCTTCGGATCGGCGGCTTGTTTATGTTTGTTTGCTTGTTTGTGTTTGTTTGAATGTTTGTTTGTTTGTTATCATAAATTAAATAATTTGTTTGTTTGTTTCTGGTTTGTTTATTAGTGTAATAGAGCTACATTTTATGCTCACTAATATCGTTAACTGATCATTAACTTTATATGCCAATGTTTCAACTCTCTGATGATGAATATTATTTAACAAGACTTTGACTGTTTTAATATCTAAGTCAAATGAATTGGTCATGTTAAAACATATAAATTGGAATACACTTCACATATTGAGAGTTCTCTTCTAAAGATTTAATCTATATTATATGATTTATCAGTTCTTAAGTTCTCCGTCAAGATGACATTCAATATACTATTTCAACGATAATCACTATTAGCTTTCTGTTCATAACCCTGTACAATTAGAAGTAAACACCAATGTTTACAAGTGTTATGTTCAATAAGATTTAAGTAAATACAATTAATCTCTGTTGATATAGCTGACGGAAATACAATTTCAGAACTCTCGTCATCAACTCTTTTAAGATATTGAATTGTAAGTTAGTAGTTCCGTCAGTTGGAAGTTACACTGAATAAAGCCAAGTTCGATCCCAAGAAGTGTCCTGCCTTTTTACCTCCCGCAAGCCCCCAAGCCGGCAGCCTTTCTACATTGGGATTGTTTGTTTGATAGGGCCCATATACAACACTTACATATCGTCTAACTATTTGTCGAGTGTATGAGACTTCAATTTCTGGTTTGAGTTGTCCAAAGTCCCAGATTAAGGAGCACATGCTTTCTGGTAGGGCGTGGACACGGTAGACAAGATGTCGAAGAGGTACACGGCCTGAAGAATTAAGATTTGGAAACTAACAAAGTCTATCTACTACGAACCTCTACACATATCTATAAAACTGTTATTAATAAAAGTAATTAGCTTTCTCTCTCTCTCTCTAGATCTTTTGTTTTGCCTTGGCCTTCCACACAAAGTGACAAGCTGCACAGACAGCAAATTAGCCAAGGTACTGATTGCTTCCCTTTGAGGAGTAGAGAGTAAGACGCTTTCTGCAGCTCCTAGCACTCGTTCTTGCAAGAAGGAAACTTTGTCTCCCTCTCACTTCTTCGCACCACATTCCCCCGTCCAAGCAAACTTATATTACTTTTTTGACCACAGTTTAAGGACCATCCTAAATTCCTGTAACATCTAACATTTTGGCAAACTAGTACGGTATGGTTACAACACGAGGTTATGGAAGAGTTTTAGAATATTTTTGTGGAAATTACGGTACTGACACAGTCACGGAAGGGACCGCACCGTTTCCCACTCGTATGAAAACCGCTCAGCATTCCACGGTTTACTTACCGATTCGATCGCTGATTTTCTCTGCTCTGGCGCTGTACCCAAGTCCCGCTGATTCAAGTTTTTTAATCATTGTGTCTGTATGCCTTTAATTGAATAAAATTGATAATAAATAGAATCAATGAAATATAGTCTTTTAACAAACATAAAAATCCAGAGGAAGTTTCGCCACACAATTTATTCAAGTTTAAGATATCGCGATTTAAAAAAATGCGATTATTATCTAACAGCTTCATGTTTCAATGTCTTACTTTCTGTAAGGATTGCACGCTGCAATGAACCTCAGTCTATCAGTCTCTTCGCTAAGTGGTCGTCCATTCATTCTTCGATCAACCATGATTTCCTTCACTAGATCTAAGGCCTCTGTGGTGTTCACTTCATCAAAGAACAAAACAGTCTCTACACCACTCTTGATGTTTTCTCTTGCCATCTTTTTGGCTTGTTGTACCTTGTTCTCGATGTCCCGAAACGAGGTGTCACTGTGTACCTGACCAAGACAACGATTTGTTAAGTTCAATCAACTTTGTTAAAACGGCAAAAAGATTCTAGTGCAATACCTTGACTAGAAGCATGTTCCTTGGTCTACCCTTTCCTCTCTGTAACCCGCATAAATATCGGATAAGCTTAGTCTTCCCGCAACCAGTCTCTCCCATCACTACCACAGGGATACCACACCTATGACATAAAGATACAATCAATTTCATTAGACAAATGTATTTTTATACTTGAGTCACCGGCATTTGGAAACATTTTGAGAGTTTCAATATTTAAGAAAATAAAGCACTACTTAATCTGCTATTTTGAATTTGTGCCTCGTCAATGTCTAGTAGCTTTGCTTTGGAGCGAAGCTGACGTCGAATAATCAAATGCACACTCAATTTTCAAAAAATAAACATGGTAGCCTGCCTACAGGCTCTCCAGGGGATGGGTGAGGAGGACTGGGGAGGAGGGAAAGGAAGGGGAGAGGCTGCACGAACGCTATTGTTTTAAAAATATACTCCATTCGTCAACGAACTGAGGCATCTGAATGGCTAAGGGCACTAAACTTTGAGCTCAAAACCAAAACAGAACGAAGCAGTCCTTTTTCTGGGTTCGAGTTGTCGATGTCATTGGTTGCAGTACTTGACCTTTTTACTTGTCTCACGTTTATCGACTTCTTTACAAACAGATATAAGGATGGGAGATTTCTTATCTTCCCTCCACATAAGTTACAAGCTCTCTATGAAAGCTTCGATGACTTAGGACCGCAAGAATATTTACGTCCTCTTCGCATAACGAACCAAAATCATACCACGGCTACCTTTCTTGGACAGCGACCGAGAAACGAAAGATTCTGGCCAATACAGTTACTTGGAGCACTCTGATTGGTGAGAAGGAGCGTTTGAATTTTGCGTTCTTCGCATATTTTGAGAATCGATATTTCCCGGAATTATCCTAAATCAATACTTCCAGTTCGATTTTCGATAAGTAAAATTGTTCAGAGTAGCATGAACCATTGTCAGAATATACAAAGATTGTCATGCAGATTACTTCATGTCGAGAGGATATGAGCAAGCGAATAAGATTTAGTGCAGTTTTAATTGGAGATTTGTGGTCTGTTGGTCGTTTAAGGTCGTGCTTCGAAGAGGGCCGTTGGACTATCGATTCAAATTCACTTGACAGACTTCAAAACGTGAAATAAATCACACAAATGACTCACATAAATATCATTCTTTACCTTTGAGTATATTTCTAAATACGGTGCATAAAAATAAGCTCTCCATCAGCAATTTTCTGTCACAGATAGAGCTTGACATGCGTAGTTGAGCCTGGTCCGTAAATAGCGGACTAAAAATTTGTTTTCGCCAGAGCCTTTCGTTTCTCGGTTGCTGACCAAGAGGAACGCAGGCTCTGGGTACGAGATTGGCAATTTCCCCGTCTCTCGAACATGCAATTTTATTCTGCGTTGTATCATAATCTCTTCACCCGTTGTAATATATATATTTATCGCACATGTATGGGGGATATCGGTGAACTGTCAAAATTTTGACAGTGTTTACCTTGAAACTGATTGGCTTAGACTGGCCTTTATCCGCTGTCACGAAATCAAGCATAACAGGAGCGTATAGATACAAACAATAGCGTTCGTGCAGGTTCTCCTTTCTTTCCTCCCTCGCCAGTCCCCCTCCCCTTTCCCCTCCCCCTGCCCTCCCTTCCCTGAAGAGCCTGTAGGCAGGCTAAATCAACCAACCAATGACGAAGTAACTCGTGGATTGACCGATAACAATGACCACAGGAAGCCCAAAAATAGATTTTAGTTAAATAAAATGTATATCAATTGCCCTATCGCACCAAAACATTCTATTGTTTTGACGCTAAGGATTATGGTCGCCAGAGGGGATCAGAGTGATTGCATATCAAATAAAATGCAGATGAGCAATCAGTGATACATGATATATATCAAAACTCGATACATTGAAGCTCTACTTCGAAAACGAATATTAATAGGTCCCAATTTCCACTGTTTCTGAGCATCTATCCCCAATGTAAACAAACTGTGACGTCATTATGCGATAGGGCAATTGAAGCAATTTATATATTTTTTTAATAATAGATCATTATATTGCTCTCACAAATTTAAATATTAAGATTGGGTCCACTTGTAAAGCATTTAAAGGATATAACACATATAAAAGTCATAAAAGAATTTTCTCTATGTACCAAATGTCGTTATGAATAAAATAAATTACTCCATAAAACAACTCTTGATAGCCACCAAACTTAAACTCAATACGCTTTTTTGATGCCGTTTTCCTAGCTAGACCGTAGCGGTTCCACTCACGGCCAGCCGTTTTGGCAGGCGCATTTCGTACTCAAATATGATTTCGTTTGCTTTTTATTTCACCATTTGCTCTCGTGCTGATAAAGTACAAACACTAAAATGCTTGGATGACTCGTTCATGTTGGACCAGCGACGATTTCTGTTCCTTGACGACAGCGACAAAGCCCATTCAGAAAGGTTTTCAAGCTGCATGAGGGAGCTGAGAGTAGTTCAGTACAAAAATGTGGCAAGGAATTATAAGAAAATGTCTATTAGCATTTTCACCTAACATCCGACCCATACAATCTTCGCGGAGTGTAGACCCGTGTAGACAAGTGTAGAGCACGAGGTAAGTCACGAGCGTCATATTGAAAACTTGTATTACCGAGCTGAGATCTTGTACCTAAAAATTGTTGCTTGTACACAAATCTAAAACAGTTACATTACGTTCAAAGCTTTTGGTCAAAGTCCTCGAGTACTATACAGATCGCCGAAAATTATTAGGACGGAAGTTAACACCGTATCGTATTATCGGGAATAGCGAAAGTAAAGTTTGACAGACTGGAAGTTTACAGGAAAGTGAGTGAGTGAGTGAGTGAGTGACACTATAGGTTACTACTTAATGAATGGCACCATTCTAGTTAGACAATAGATAGATTGAATAGTGCCATTTCACGTTGTCATACACGAAGCAGTAAGACTCATTTGCATATTCGACACCTAACAATAACTCGTGGCACGAGTTAAAAAGGGCTGTTCGTTAGGCTCTTAGCTTTTTAAAGCTAAAAAAATAAATTTCAATCTGCTGTTACCTTGATACGTACCTAAATCGCATGTGTATGGCCAAGATCTTCTTTGCATTGTCCTCAGTAAGTTCGTATGTTTCATCTGGATCGTGGGGACACTCAACTCCCAACACTCGACAAATCTTAGATATTTTGTCCATCCTTAAAAACATACCGAATAAATTAGAAAGGAACATAAGTAGAATAGTCGAAGTAGGAAAAAATCTGAATTGCTGTTGGTTCGCTTATTCACAGATAATCAAAATAATCAAACGAAAAAGAATTGGTGTGTTGAATGAATAAACAAAACAAAATAATGGTAACGCCTCGAACGAAGCTCAACCCGGCAAAATGGCTGCTATAACGTCATTTTCAGCTCTACAGTATATACAGAAAAAGCAAGTGACTGCTGATAGATACTATGGGTTCATTATAAAATGAAAACAAGGAGTTAGGACAGACAGACTAAACTTCAGTTTGTTAAACGCCTCCCAGTGAAACTGGAAACAACTGACCACTTGTTCATTTCTGGTTAGACAAACAGAGAGACAAATTATATTGATCTACATTCAAGAAGATTCCATACTTTTTTAGTGACTCGAAGTTTTCTTCAAAATCAACGCGTTGAACATGGAGTCCTATCCTTAGATTCCTGGTCATGAGATTCTCCCTGATGACGTCACCACTTGCGGGGTCAATAAGGTTACCACGCGGATCAATACGGAATCCAAGGAATGTGAATGTCGCGTGGTCGGGATTGAAAAATAGGTATGGATGAGGGCTGTATAAAAAAGACAAAATTTTGTTTACGGACAAATCCATATCAAGTAATAGCTATGGATGACGTCAAAGAACTAAGAGGCATTCAAACTGATCCAAACCTGCTCTCCCATCTTCTTCGAAGTTGATAATGAACAATATCTTGTTCTTCCTCTGTTTCCCTTTGGTCACTTTCGTTATTAGTGATAGCGCCCAAAGATCGAGTAGAAAAATCCTTTAAACATAGGAAAGTTATGCTTAATTCTTTTGGTAGTATTACAAATAAAGAGTTTATTAGGAAATTTTCATCTTGATTTAAAAAAAGGATTTATAAAGATATAGTGGTTAAGTCATGCAACATTTCATTGCATCATAAGGTCGATATCCAAGTTCTAAGGTCAATATGTAAGTTGTAAGTGTAATGAGATGCATAATTATAGTATGAGTGCGCATGAGCAGCACAAAGGCTGGTCAGACCATTTCGAGTGGGAAAAGGGGTGGTTCCTAAGCCTCCCTAAGACCCCACTTAGTGGGGGGAGGGGTGGTCTTGAAGCATCCAAGAAAGACCCGAATGGCCTCCCAAAAGCCAATGAGCCTTTGTGCTGCTTGAGAACTTCCTGAATAGTCCGGAAGAACCGCAGATTGAGAAATTATAAAATAGTGAGGATTATTGATTGTTAGGAGTGAAGTGCAATAGCAATGGCCTTTATGCAGGAATATCCCTCAGAGAGATGTCATATTGCCATATACCCAAATCTAATTCCAAATTATCAATTCCAAAGTATTATTACTTTATTACATTATTGCCATTAACATAAAACAGGAAGTACGAGGAATAGGGTGGGGCACTATAGTCAGTTAGGTAGAAGGAACGGTACTCGTAAAGAATTATTACATTTCATGAAACAACTTGTTAATTGCCCTATCGCATAATGACGTCACAGTTTGTTTACATTGGGGATAGATGCTCAGAAACAGTGGAAATTGGGACCTATTAATATTCCTTTTCGAAGTAGAACTTCAATGTATCGAGTTTTGGTATATATCATGTATCAGTGATTGCTCATCTGCATTTTATTTGATATGCAATCACTCTGATCCCCTCTGGCGACCATAATCTTTAGCGTCAAAACAATAGAATGTTTTGGTGTGACGTCATTATGCGATATATAGGGCAATTCAGCAACTGTATTTAATTTGAAGTGAAAATTAATGGCACATGTGTAAAACTAGAAGTATTGATTTTTGGGCGTGGCGCTACATCAGAAATTAGTCAGCATGTTGTCTTCTATCATCAAGCCAAATTTCATGCTTGTAGCAAAAAACTGAACAATTCTGTACGATATTCCTGCACTATAGTAAAGACAGCATTTGAAGCCGTAAACAAAACGAACGAGACTTACTGATTCGCGCGCTTTATCACGCATTGTGGATTGTGGGACTGGTATATACTTTAATGATATACATGAAAAAATTCGCAATACTGATTGGCTAAGAATAGTGCTGTTTCAAGGAAATTTAGTGCAGAAAAAGGCCGATTAGTGTAGAAAAAAGAAAATTTAGTACAAATTTGTGTTTTCAACAGCATGAAAACCAAAGTTTTCTTAGTTTTGCATGCAAAACAATGCACATTCTGTTAAAAAGAAAAGGAAGTTATGAGGTTATCCCTATATGAAAACTCCCTGAAAACGCAACAACAAATATACAAGCAAGCGAATATAAATAAAATATATATTTGCACAAAAGAATAAACATATAAATGAAATTAATTGAATAACTGATTTTAAGAAAGAAAGAAAAATCCTAGTAGAAATTAGTTGAAATTCCTAGGCCTAAATAGTTACTGATTCATTCTTAAAGGCAGATAAGCTATCCACTAAGTTTGCTGGCAAGTCGTTCCAAGCCTGTGCGATTCTAATGAAAAATGAGTACTTAAAGGAATTAACTTTTGCCCCTTTAATGTAAAGTTTATAGGGGTAATTTGAGTTAGTTATCTAGAACATTCTAAATAATCATCGAATTTAAGGTAACTTATTCCAAAAACTATTTTATAACACTCTATTAATGACAAATATAGTCTCCTTGTGGAAAGCTTTGGCCATTCCAGCAGCTTACATCTTTCGTCGTATGGCATTTCATTCCTCTTTTGACGAAAGGCGAGCCTAGAGGCTCTGCGTTGAGCTTTTTCCAGAGCATGGATATCTTTGGATGAGTGGGGATTCAGACAGGTGCCTCATATTCCAGGATAGGTCTGACTAGAGAAATATATAACATAGAGAATAAGATGTCCTCGTTAGCAGTTCCTACAGAACGTTTGATAATTCCAAGCACGTTTTTGGCTTCGCTGACAGTGTTGTTTACGTGAAATTCCCAGGACAAATTACGGGTAACTGTGACGACCAGGTCTTTAAAGCTATCAACATCCTTAAGTGAAGTAGATCCCAGACTGTAGCTTGTCGTGGATTTATCTCTGGAATGGTTATCCGCATGCTTTCACACTTTTCAGCATTGAACCTAAGTTGCCACGTTCTGGCCCACTGGTTTGTCTGTTGAGGTCAAACTGTAGAGCAGGTATGTTAGTAACTGGATTCTTGATGGCTCTGTAGATCTTTGTGTCATGTGCGTAGAGTTTTACAGCAGATGAGATGTGGTCAATGATGTCATTAATATACACTAATCAAACCGCCAATGGCGAAGTAACTCGTGGATTGACCGAGATGACCACAGGAAGCCCAAACACAATTTTTTTAGTAAAACAACGAGTTTTCATTTGAAGACAAAAATCCAAATCAATAAATTAATAATTTCTTTAGGGAAGAAAGAGTCATTAGCTATAAAAGAAAAAAAAATCTGTAAAAAAAAAAAGTGAAAAAAGAATTCCCCTCAGGGCGGGGATTTCAACCCGGACCTCACGAATATAAAGCCAAGGGCATATCCACTAGACCATCCAGAAGTTGAATGATATCCTTTAGTGAATTTTGTATATTTAT